>VUQR01007616.1:1679-27501 GCA_015108515.1 Hemichromis elongatus | reverse complement strand
GTCCCCCTTTTTTTTTTTTTTTTTTTTTTTTTTTTTTTTACTTGGGACTGCATATAAAGCACCAGGAGACAATCACAAGTTAATTAACACATAAAACACCGTGCATTAGTGCTGGTGACCGTGTCAGCCACTTACGTCAGTTACAGAGTAGGCTCTACAAACACACACAATGGTAGCCTAAATCAGCCGTTAGGCCACACTGAAACCACATCTAAAAACAGTTCAGTTGTTAGACCTCTCGCTGTGACTATGAAACGTGTCTCTCTTCTCACTAAGTGCCCAAACATATCAGTAATGTATATGATGGTCTTACAACCGAGGTATCAGCAGAGATTCCACACTGGGATTAAGTCCTTATTAAGGCCACTGAATAAAGTTTATGGTCTGCAAAAAGCTCTGAATTCGCTATGAGTGAAATCGGATTTTTAGACCAAGTTTTAACATTAAACCCATCACAACCTAAACTGTATGTTAGGGACCACTTTTTATTTAAAAAAAGAAAAAAGTACAAACTACTGTTCTTGATTGAACAATGTCGCAGGTGCAATATTTGCTCACTCCTCTGTATGCAGATGCTTACTATAAAATTTCAGCTGCTGTTTGGCAGCACTGAGCAGCTTTCCTTCGGACCTCGACAACTTCTAAATCTAAAATATGCAACAGATGACTCGGACTAACAAAGTGAGACAAGTTCAGAATGTTGCCTCTGTTTCGCTCTAAGTGCAATGGATTCTCTTCTTTCAGCTGTCAGCTCAAGCTAAAACTTTCAAAAGGTGAACTTCTCGGCTCAGATCACTTTTCTCTCGACCAACTGCTGAGCTGACAAAACTTTCCATCTTTCAGCCGATGCTTCTCTGCTCTCCTGCTCCTCTCTCTCCTCAACACTCACACACACACACACACATTACACAAACCTACACAAATACCCTGACTTTTCTGTAGTATTTTGTCTCAGGAGCACAGCAACACTGAAGCTCAACTCCCATGGCAATTGTGAAATATGTGCATGAAAGCATCCAACCTGTTTAATTCAAATAAAGAAGAAGTGCTTCGGGCACAGCAGCCCCCAATGCTCAACATTGTGAAGAAGAAGAGTTTGCAGCCAGTAAACCAAATTTAAAAGATTGACAGTACTAACATGCGAACTCCAACATAACAAGCACTTGTAAGGAGTTGTACTGATTGACAAACTCGCTGCATTTGAAATAACCAGCAGCAAGAAGCAGCTAATAATGAGATAGCAGCACAACTTCCTTCTTCTAAAGCGTGCGCTAGCTGATCTGTTTCAAAACACAACAAGCACGGCATTAACAGATGAAAATATCCAAGTGTGCAAGGACACTACAGTTTAAAGGCGAGAACCTCTTTGCATGGAATGCTAATGCATGGAGCATGAAAAGCATTCAGACCAATAAAACGACTTTTATCGATTTCAAAGCCACTTTAAAACTACAAAAAGGTGAAAGAAACGTCACAAATCCATCTTACTTTGAGTAGTCTTCATTATCTCTGTCACAGCGCGAGTCCTTATGTTTCTCCCAGTCTTTGCCGTGTTTACAAGTCGTCAGCAGAATAATATCGTCCCCATTGTGGATGTGATACAAAGCATTCCTGGTCTCCGAACCTATGCCAGTTAAGTACCTCTTCCCTTTGAAAACCAGCTGGTACTTCCTGGAAGGTGGTGCATCGTTAAGTGTCAGATAACCTATGCCCCCTCCTTTTAGTGGATGATCCTTTGAGAATAGAGGGATGGAAATATCATAGTTAGGTCGGAAGTTGACCACATCTGCACTGGCCTTGGCCAGCATGGCCTGTCCCACCTCAAAGCCCAAATCCTCAGTGTAGTCCGGCCAAGTCCCAGAGTAAAGGTTGAATATGAGGTGATTCCTACCATCGTTCCACGTGGGCAGGTTCTGGATACGTGATCTAATGTTTTGGACATACTGCACTGAGAGCTGGTCCCTGTCCAATGTGTCCACAGCTAGAATAAAGAGACAGGCCCTCAAAGGATCTGTGGTGTGGAACCGGGACTCTTCAATGGAGTTCAAGATCTTCTTATAGGTCTCTGAGATCTCGCTACCTCTCTGTTGAGGGTAGATGTAAACCTTGAATCCCGACTGGCAGCGAGCAAAGTCGAAGCAGGTTTCCATGCGGCAGCGCTTGTTCTTGTAGATGTTGTCACGGATCGCCCGTCGTTCGCGAGGGGAGGTGTGCTGGTGATGGAGCTGAGGGGTGTCCTCCTGTATTCACAGAAAAAAAAAAAAAAGATCTATTTACATCAGACCAATGCTTGTACAGTACAGTCAACTATCAACTAAAACAAACACCTGATAGGATTTATAGGTAGCGAAGCTTTTTGAAGTTGCCTCCTGCTGAAAACTGCTTTTGGAAATTCATGGCTGCAAACTGCTCCCTCATCAGTACTGACTGGCCTGTTGCATTACTTGCAATTCTGAATTCTTCAGCTGGTAATTTGTGCTTGATTTCCCCAAAGCAATGGTGCTTAGCCATCTATGCTTGTAATCCCTTAAAGCAAACTAATGTCTATGCACTGGAACTTGCATATCTGCTTAGACAGCAGGGTGTGAAAAGAAAAAAAAAAGTAAAGCAGTGTAGGTGGAGATGCAGAAAGCCACAACATGACACGCAGCATTGATACCATAGATTGGTACCCACTTTGCAATATCCACAGCATCTTTCCCCTTAATTCTGAATATCGCTGTAACCTCCTTGAATTTAAAATTCTTTTTACTACTGGGAAGTGTTTTTGCCTTCCTAAAAGTTTCTTCTCTCTTCACTTCTTTCTATAACACCTACCACCACCAACGCTTAACACTAGGCTATTTTCAGCATGAATGCCTGGTAAGAGCTCAACCAAAAAGAGATGTTTCTTTTTCAGAAATTTTGATTTGAATGAAGGAATCTTTTCTCATTGGTAGAGAAAATACTGAAAAAATAAATGAATCTGTGTCATCATCGTCATCACCTTGTGACCCCCCGTTACAGCCTACAATCAAAAAAGCTTTGAAATAATCCTCCTTAACTCGGCTTTACTGTTCTGTTCTGTTGTTTGACTTTCACTGATCACTAAATTGGACTTTTTCACCTTTTTTTGTTTTTACTTAAAGAGCTTTCATTGTTTCTTTTCTTATAAATCGCTCCAGTCTACCTCCTGCTCTCCTCCCTCCAAATATGGCTCCAGCTGCTTGGTCGACTCGGGCCAGTGTCTGGGTGGTCTGGATGGGCTTCTCTGGGGCAATGGCTGGGGCTGGTAGTACACTTCCTTACTTTGGCGGTAGTGCTGGTATTCTTGTTGGTGGTACTGATGATACAGGGGGTACTGGGGAAACTGGTGATACTGGTACGGCTGCTGTTGGAACTCCCCAATTTGCAGACCCCACAGATATATGAGGAAGAGAAGACCGGCCCCCACAGACACGAGCAGGTACCTCTTCTTGGCCTGCATGTGTGCTGTGGGGGGAGGAAAAGAAGAAGGTGGTGGGTCTGGGGAGGGAGGAGAGGAGAATGAGCGAGGGAGATAGGGTGGAGGGTCACAGTAAGACGAGGTGGGCAGCGGGTGCGAGAATACTGATGGAGCTGAAAAAGGATCAACTTTGAGATTAAAATAAAATAAGTATTAATAAAGGGGAGTAAAAGCGTTGACAAAAGGATGTCAAAAGAAAACAGGAAAACGGGGAAGAAGAGGGACGAGGAAATGACGAGGAGAGGGGTTGCAGGGAGGTAGATGCAGGTCAGCTCTCTACCCGCAACTCGGCATTTTGGATTTTGGCGTCACTAAAAGAAAACATAAAAAGAAAAATTATCAATGATTTCAGATATTGTTGAGTATTTCAACCAAATAAACAGTTTTAAAATAAACAATTGATACAATTCTGCACGGAAAAAAATAACAGCGTAGAAGCTCTGTGAAAAATGGGCACCTTTACTCAACACTATATGTCATAAATACACAAAAAATCTGCGTAAAGAGACGGCATTTAAAAAAATAAATAAAAGCCCACGTGGATTTGTACACGTTAAGTTTGAAGATCTCTTTTGATATTTAACTTTTTTTAAAAGTTTTTATTTTGCTAAATGTGACGTGTACGGCGCAGTAGCGCTTCCGACAGAGCCCGGTGTTCGCTTAAAAACTGAATAGAATGATACCCTGGCTGTTTCGACATCATCGTCACAGTGCAGGGTGACCTGTTAAAGGCGAAAAAGTGTCACTTGATGACAAGTTCGCCACTAAAATGCGGCATTTCTGAAGGGAGTTTGGAGCGAGCTACGTGTTCTTAACACGTGGGCTGTTTTTGCCCGAGAAACCACCTCTATTATTAACTCCTTAGGAATTTCTGCCTTACAAATAACATTTTATAACTCTTTAGTAAGCGTAATTCCTAATTGAATCCTCTCACCTGTTTGTATAGAACACCTGTGGTTCCAGGAAGTGTCCGCTGCTCTCCCCTCCAGCCCGTGGAGGAATATCCACTTCGGAAACACATTCTTCATTAACCCTCGAACTGTAAATCCATTAGCAAATGACACGCTATATTGAAACCACGTGTGGAAGGAAATTCACATAGATCCACGGTGCGCTGCCTTCATGCTCCGCCGCGTCCCAGTCACAAACTTTCCCCGAGACAGGACCACAGTCCTGGCTGAACACACGGCACAGCAAGCTGTGAACACGACAGGTTCCCACGGTGTGAATTCAGATGCACACTCATCTGCCAGAAGAGCCGCGATCACAGCGACAGCATCCATCCAGAATTAAGTCGGTTAAGCAAGACACGTGCATCTCCAATCAGCATCAGCCATGCCCCCCCCCCCCCTCCCCCCCCCCCCTCCCCCTCCCTCAGAAACCCACAGCCAGAGAATAACCAAACTTTGAAATTGAAATCCACATTCCCTCCCGTGCGCTGCTGGTCACAGTGAGAAATGAGCAGAAATCATCATCATCCCAGGTAAGTTAAGGAGACGCCGGCGCACCTGATCTGGAGAGATGCGTATCAATAAAATCCTATCAGGAGCGTCTCCAGCCGGCGGCAGCGCTTCTCTATAGAGTAAAGGAAATGGATCAAATACGCATCACAAGAGAACACCGATGTTCTTCTGGGCTATACCACGTGAATACGGGGTTCCAGCAGCATTTCCATCCTGAAATCCTCAGCTGGATCCGAGCTGCGGCGCCGTACAGCATCCAGCAGCATCAGCAGCAGCGCTGATAAGCCAGACAGCAGCAGGCTGGCAGACTTGGGGGGGATCGGAGTATGCACGGGGCGTCTGTTTGCTCTGATAAGGTGCAGGAGCCCGCCATAATTCAGGATCTCCCGGTTTGCATTTGTAAATGTGTTTGTATCTGGTTAATGGAGCGTGAAACAAAAACAAGAGACGTCCCAAGAAATTACTGAAATCACAGATCACGGGGAAGTCCCAGAGGTGCACTCCACAGGCCCTCTGTGTCAGTCCCGTTTTCATTTCACAAACCAAACTCCATTCAAAAAATTGCAAATATTAGACATTAAAAAGTTGTAAAATACGACTTGTTGCAGTAGTACAGTTTAACCATGTGGGATGCATGTCTTTTACATCGTTTAGTTTTCTCAGTTAATGCCACTGAGTGCTGTTTAGTGCTCATTTATTGTATTTTGAGGACACGATAAAATTGCAGGCAGTAATTTGACGCGCCTGTGCGCCTTTACTCTATCTATACATGCACATCGTAAGGTTAAGATGTTGGATAAAAAATCGTGCAGGGATTAGTCTCACGTCTCGGAGTTTTGCAAACCTGTGAACTTTTAATTAACTCGTGGAATCGCTCGGTGAGTCCAATATTGGGCCCAATTATTCAACTTTGACCATCTAATCTATGTGTCTGGCGCTTAATTCATGTTGCTGCTTAAATTTCTATTGATGCAACTGATGGTATTAAATTAATTTGCAAAGGATCTAAATAGATGTCATTATCTCATAAATTAGGGTCATACAGATGTTGAGGCCGCAACACCATAAATTGTTGGTGCAGCAAACAGCGCCATCTTGTGGCAATCCTTTTTTCAGCCCATATTTTTAAAAGCAGCTTCAGGTCTATGATATTCATATAAATCTGGCAAAAATATAGAGCTTTAAAGAACAGATGGTACAAGAAGGGAAGTGAGCTTTTACAGCGAAGCATGTCAAACAGGTTTTTAAAAAAAAAAATAATAGCGTAAACTATTGCCGTTTTGGAACATAAATTGACCCTGTTTAAAGGAGCAGCCACACACTACATACCGAATTTCAAAGCTGTGCCAGACTCCTTCAGGCAGGAAGAGGCACATGTGTGACAAATAATTTAGCTATAACTGCATATGGCACTTTAATATTAATCCACGCTCCCTCTGATGTTGGGGAATGATAGAGACATTCATGTAGAAGTCGCGGAAGAACAGAGAGAGCATAATGCAGTAAACGTCTCTCTCTTGCATCCTTTGCTTGTGCATGCTGCGATATGCATCAGGTAATCAGACTTCTTTCTTTTCATTTCTTTGGTAAATTTGTATTTCTTAACTCTTACATTTTCTCAAAGTCCTCAAAGTTGGGTAGTCAAAGTGGTTTGGTGATTTTACTCTTAGATTTGACTACTCCCCCCCTTACTTCTTCATTTACCCCATTACTTTACGCTTATAGAACATTTCAGATAAGCCCTTCCTTTTACAGGACTAGTGCCTTTAGACGACCCATTGAGACTGTGAAGTTATTTTTCAATTGTTTCTTATCATGATTTCTGTGGATCATTATTCCTTCTCTCTTAACAGCCTAGAGCCGTCACTATACAGCTTGTCGCTGATGCACCCTTAGGTGATTTTCTTGCTCCGTAGACCCTTCCCATGACTTGTGAGCTGTACGAATCCTGGATTTCAAATGTGCAAGGAATGGGAAACCCTTCATGTGTTAACTTATTTGAGAACTTGCAAAATAATACGAAAGAATTTCTAACCTCTAATGTCCGGCAGCAAACTGTAAATCTTTGAATGGCAGAGTTTCCCTCTAATTTACTGGAAATGCGATAACTCTGAAGCATTCGCTGGTGCTGATGGCTTCACGGTCCATTAGGGGATGATAAATCTGAAGAGGTCCTGCTGGTGTTCGCAGAGAGAGCCAACTTTGATCTCTTTCCAGTTTCAGTCCATCGCTTCACTTCCTTCACTTCTTCATTTTCAGTATTAATCTTGGGATGGTTCAGCTGAACTGAGGTCTCTTTACTCACCTGTGCCAACATTTGGAGAAGGGACTGTGATCCAGCTTTTGAATAAATCTGTTTTGGTTATTTACATGAAGCTTCTCTTTGGCTACCAAGCACACAGCATGTCTTCTCTAAAAATTCAGTTTTTGCACAGTTTTGATGAATTAAATTAATCTTCTTTCTGTCGGTAGCTGTATTTTGGTTCATCTGTTTTCATGTGGATTTAATCACGTAGAGGTTTTGTTCTTATTGTATTGTATTATCATATACACTCTATATTGCCAGTAAGTACTCACTCGTCTGACTTCACATGCATATAAACTTGAGTGACGTCCCATTCTTAATCCATAGGTTTTAGATTGTTATTCCAACTTTTGAAGCTATATTAGCGTCAACTCTTCTGCAAAGGCTTTCCACAAAAGTTAAGAGTGTGTTTATGGGAATTTTTGGACATTGTTCCAGAAGCACATTTGTGAGGTCAGACACTGATCTTGGTTAAGAAGGTCTGGTGTGCAGCCTCCAGTCTAATTCATACGAAAGTTGTTCTATCAGGTCAGGACTCTGTGCAGGCCAGTCAAGTACTTCTACACCGAGCTCACTCATCCATGTCCCTGTTATCTCGATTAAAAGATCTTTATACTGTTCTTCCGTGTCTATGATATTAAATTGCAGCACCTTTAAATTAAAGCAGAATTCGGCTTGTTTCCATTTTATCCTTGAGTAGTAGTGGCAAATACTGGCAGGCTGTATGCAGGTTTCACATCACCTGCATAGGCCTTTAAAAAGCAGTAAAATAACTGCAGCAGAAGAAGCTGATCCGGACTGAATAGTTAGTCTAAGGAGTGGATTTTTTACAGTCAGTTTCCGTCAGCGGGCCTGTGGAGAGATTTTTAGCAAGAAAAGATTAGTCAGCAACAAAAGGACAAACGGTACAAAAGTGTCACGTTGGGCCTTATCCATCCACCAGTTTTACTAAACAAAAACACAAGTGTGTGCGACTTGAAAAGTCTGACAAGTGCCGACCCACTAAAAATACCCAAAAATCTAAATTAAATTGTCAACAGTAACATATATAATATTTTAAATGTTGGCATATTAATATGGCAGCAGAAGGAAGATGTCTTTCTGGCTGTTTCTTACTGATATTCAGCAGTGGAAATATTAGTAACAATAGGTTAACCCCCAGTACTCCGTATCTGCATGACAAAGAAGTCCAGCAATGTGGCCACGAGATGTTTCTGCTTAGTTTTACATTTCCGATGAGGAATCCTTTTTTATTTCCTTTGACTGTGATAGTTTACTAAATATGTTTTTTAAAGTGTTTTATTGTATTGTTTACTTTTTGGTCTTTTATATTGTCACATAAATTACTTTCAGTTGAAAGTTTGTACAAAAGATGATGTACAAAAGTATTAATAAAATATGTTAATGATGACTGTTCGGCACATTAAGCAGACGTCTTTCATTCTTTCTGAGGTGTTTTATGTTTGGTTTGATTGTCTTAATGGACTTTTTCTTTGTTACTATTTTCCTAACTGCTTTTCTTTATCCTTACTGTGCTCATTTATATGTGTGTGTGTGTGTGTGTACATTTAGCTTTGAGCTTCTGTTGCAGTGTTTAGAATTTGAATTTTGTATTCCTGTTATTGTGACCTTGTTTTGTTATTGTTTATTTAATGTTTACCTGGAGGTTTGGTTAGTTCGTGGTGCATTTACGTGTCTAGTATTTGTAGCTTTGCTGTCATCTTCCTCCCACTGCCTAACTTCTTTTGCGTTTCCTTGTTTTTAATGCATTTATATCTTAGCCTATCTTAAATCCTTTGCTTGTTTTCTGTTTTACTTATTGTTTTGTTTTCTGGATGTCCTGTTTCAGTTTTACTTCCCATCTTCTCTTGATTCCCTGATTGCGTTCACCTGCTATTTACTGAGTTCAGTCGTATCTCCTTTCTCATCCTTTGTTCAGTCCCTTATCAGCATGTGTGTGTATAAACATTGCTGTCATCTCTTTGTTCAGTGCTGTGTAGTCCCTGTTCCTGGTTTCATGCTTGGATTTCCAACCTTTTAAATACTCATCTTTGTGTGGATTCAAAGATTTTGGACCTTTTGGGTTTTTTCCTTTTTAGACAATGAGTAACAAACACTCACTTTATGATTATGTGTCTCTGTATCCTGCACTCGGGTCCTCAAAAACACAGAGGTTTGCAATAAACTGAATGTTATTAAATAAAAGAATAAAAATGGATTTCGCACTTTCTACTCACATTAATTTCAGTAAGATAAACTCTGCAGTTGAATGTATTTTAGGCACCTTATCAATGATCTTCTTATTTTAATAATTAAAAATATTAAACACAGATAAAACTAGCATTTTATAAGTGTCTAGGTTTTTAATCCTCCAGCTCATGGAGGTCTTGAATACTTAAAGAGAAGGCAACTGAACTTCTTTAGGTTCTATAGAAGTCCAGTTGCCTTCTCTTTAGGAAAACAAGACTTTTTTATGCAGATTAAGTTGAAATTAATTATTTTATGCAGCCTGCCTGCCACTGAGAGAGAAGAAGCTCTTTAAATTTTTAAATCTCACTGCAGTGGCTCCAGTTGCAAACCAGACGTTTGTCCCTGAAGATGGTCAGCAATCCAAGAGAAGTCATTCCTGATTGCTTGCAAAAATGTTTTAACTCCATCTTAATCTTTGTTCTGCATTTCTTGTGGAGGAATCATCTAAATGTTAAGAATATGAACTGAGTCATACCATGAAGACCATCCCCCTATACAAAATTGTCAAAATCAGTGGGTCTGTCCTGGCCTGTGATTGTTTGTTTTATTTAATGGCTAAAGCTAACTCATAATGTAGCACACACACACACACACAAAAGCCAGCTGTGCTGCTTCAACGTAGTCCCGTTCTGTTCACTCGACACTCGAGCTCATGGTTTGAAGCTGCAACGCAATTTACAAACAATCCACATTTTCAGACCATCTGGCTCCACACAAAACACAAAACGAGGCTGAGCTGCTCTAATTATTCTCCATATGAGAATCATAACAAACCAACAGAACAACCAGAGCTTTCTACACCCAGAGAAGTGGGTGAAAAAACACTACTGCTTTCCTGTAGTGAACCCAAACATAGTGCTTTCAACTCAATTACATTTTGAGGGTTTGTTTTTTTTTGACAGACTGTTTCATATTTAAGAAGCTTTGGTAATGAAGTTAGAGTGAAACATTTTTGATACTAATTCATATCAATAATATGATGAGGGCAAGAACTGAGTGGGAGTTTTTGCTCCCATTCAGCCACATAAGAATTAGATAGATCCAACATTGATACATGCTGCTTTACTGAACTCTTTGTGGTGGGTATATTCATTTTGAGCTATAAAAAAAAGGCGGCTTCCACATACTTTTGGCCATGTAATGGAATTTGGCTGTAAACCTCTTGTCAAGGTCATGGCCCTCCATCTCTGTCTATCGCTCTCACACACATGGCTGAGACACATCCACGCACAATAGCCTCTAATCCAGGGGTGCTCAATCCCAGTCCTCGAGAGCTACCGCCCTGCAGCTTTTAGATGCATCCCTGCTCCAACACAGCTGAATCAAATGGTTTGATTACCTCTTCAGCATGCCATCAAGTTTGGCAAAGGCCTGATAACAAGCCATTCATTTGATTCAGTAGTGCAAGGATGCATCTAAAAGCTGCAGGACGGTAGCTCTCGAGGACTGGGATTGAGCACCCCTGCTCTAATCCCATTGCAAAAGGAATATAAGTCTTATTTTGTGGTATAGATGATAAACTGCCCCATCTGTGTTTACTTAAAAAATGAAGCAAAATAGTCAAAAAGATAAAAGAAAATTTCTATCCACTCAACAAAGAAAGAAAAAAAATGACAGAAACAAAGCAAAAGAAACATAAAAGGTAATGCGAAAGAAAAAAAGAGTTTTACACATGCAGCTCTGATACTCGTTCCTGAAATATCCGACAGCCGTTCCTGCACAATTTTTTTTCCCTAAAAAACGAAACAGACTTGCTGTTATCAGTGATATGACTTATATCCCATCTCCACAGTGCACCGTCTAAAAAAAGAAAGACATAACAGAAGTGGGAGAGGAAATAAATCCCCACAGGAGCAACTCCTCAGTCTGTTACATGTCATATTATCCCAGTGGCCAAATAGGATTTCCCTTATGTGAAGGAACATATTAAGAACTTCAATTTGAGATAAGCTACAGAAGCTTTGTCGAAGCAGCAGTGCCACTAACATTTCCTAACAATGATACTTAATCATGTCAGTCAGGATTACAGCTCAAATCTCCCACAATCAAAGAAAAGTTGTCGACAAGGTTTTTATTGTTTATTTAACACATAGCTTACTAAACCTTTAAATTAAAACTTTTAATTTATAGTGTTTGTTTGTTTGTTTTGTCTCATAGACATCAATCAATTTATTTATAAGCACATTTAAAAAATAACATGGTTGAACAAAGTGCTGTAAAAGTAAAAAAGTAAAGCATGTTTTTGCAATAAGTAAGTAAGTAAAGTTTATTAAGCGCTTTTCACAGACAGGCAGTCACAAAGCGCTGTACACAAATATTAAAATAGACAGTACAATCAATAAACATTATACACAATGCAAAAGGTCAAATGTAAATAATGTAAAGAATATAAAATACATAGATCAGCAAGAGGCTTGTTTGAACAAAAAAGTTTTTAACTGCTTTTTAAAAGAATCCACAGAGTCAAGCAAACGTAATTGTAGTGGTAGACTATTCCACAGCCTTGGTGCAACAGACTGAAAGGCTCTGTCCCCTTTTGTCTTCAGTCGTGTACGGGGAACAACCAACAGACTCTGAGTCTGTGAGCGGAGACGACGAGCAGCAGTGGATTTTATAAGAAGCTTGGATAAATAATCTGGGGCCTGGCCACTTAGTGCTCTGTATGTTAGAACAAGAATTTTAAAGCAAATTCTAAATTCTATTGGGAGCCAATGTAAAGAATATAAGATGGGACTAATGTGAACATGCTTGGTAGAACGAGTTAGTAGTCTGGCTGCTGCGTTTTGTATTGCCTGGAGGCGAGAGAGAGAGATGATTTATCCAAGCTAGTAAACAGGGAATTACAATAATCTAAACGCGATGACACAAATGCTTGAATGAGTTTGTATAACACAATGAGAAAATAAATACATGTATAAAGAAAGAACAGTATTTGCTTCTATGTTATGTCAAATCACACATTGTTTCTTGTTTGTCATTTAGACCAAAAGTGCTACATATTGTGGAAGTTGCTAAAGTGGTTCGATACACATTTAAAGCATTTTTAAAGTGTATTTTCCCATGTAAAAAACACTCTTTTCAGCACTCACTATGGTCAAAAATGCAACTTAGGGAAGGTTAAATGAAAGAAACTAGTGTAGCCTGGGAAATCTGTAGCCTCACACGACACAATTACTGGGGTTTTTAATCTGCATCTTTTATTGTCCGTGAGGACAGAAAAAACAAAAATGTCTTTTTTTTCTTTACTTTTGTTTGTGTACTTTTGGAATATGGACTTGTACTAAACTTTGGCAACAGGAGACAAAATGTGGCAAATTACCAGAATAAAAAGTAAATAAAACAAACAAATGTACCAGTGGAATACAAAACATAAAAGAAATGCAGCATTTGCCTTTAGTTTCCACACCAATATTTTATCAACTTACAACTTATTTTCTACAACAGGAAATGGCCACCCTGCGCTGCACATGCAGGTCTTCGATTTCTTGACATAGTCCCAAGATGCATTTCAGTTATGTGCCGGGAAACCTGCAGTCAACTTCCAAGCAAGTGTGCAAAATGTGCGAAATAATGTGGCAAAATGCAGGTCTTCGATTTCTTGACATAGTCCCAAGATGCATTTCAGTTATGTGCCGGGAAACCTGCAGTCAACTTCCAAGCAAGTGTGCAAAATGTGCGAAATAATGTGGCAAAATGTGCGCTACACCAAACAATGCAATAAACATATTCAAGCGCACAAAACATGCAGATAACAAACAAAACAGCACAAACAATAAAATAAAAGTACTCAATAACTTTGGTTTGTTAACGTACGCAATGACCAAATTTAAGACATCTTTTTGCACCTTAAAGTGATATTTATTTCAGTAAAGTGGAAGGTGTCATTATAAATTTAACACTCGGCTACACTATGGTGGTCAGTGTTTCTCACTCAGCAGGAAAATTCTCACCAAACCCGTGAGCGTCATGCAATCTCTATAAAAATAACCTCTTTTTTCCTGATGAGCTGACATTATTAGTATCCTCTGACATTTTGCTGTTCGGGCAAAAGGTCACGAGTCCTGGGCTAGAGAAGAAAACAAAGATGTGCAGAAGGAGAAGTAAACAGACGGACGAGGACGTACAGTAAGAGAGTCTGGAAGTCATTCTAAATCCTGGTGACTCTGCTTTTTATTGATCGACCCTAATATGTTTGTTAGTTCTTCTACACTGTCTGTGTAGGTTTGTGCGTGCACTGTCACTGCACACACAAACCTACACAGACACACACACACTGACAGTGAGCAGCGGTGACACGAAAAATCAATTTGCACTGCAGATGCATGGAGGCAGAGCACAGAGTTCACCTCACAGCTTTCTGTGACACTAAAACTGACTGATGCAAGAATACATGATGAAGATAGTAAAGACATCATCAGTCGAGACTCATTTGGGATGGCTAGTAAGAAGTATTAGGAAACACACTAGCAACCAAGTACGACATATTTATAATGAAAAAATGCTGAAACTGTTTCATGAAAAAGAAAAGGCTAAAAAATGGACACCAACCACTTTGAACTAAAACAGAACTTTATACACCAGCCACTTCTTAAGGTACACCTGTTCAACTGCTCAAGCTAGTAATCAGGATCACCAGGTGATTTAACTGACTTTAACTATGGCATTTTTGCTGCTGCTCAATATTTCAGAAACGGCTGATCTACTGAGATTTACCCCACAACCATCGCTATGGTTTACAGAAAATGCCCTGAAAAACTGTGACTATAAAAGAAATCTGAGAGATAGAAACTGCCATATAGCGATGTAGTGACAACGAGCAGAAAAATTGATTTTGTTTTCGGTCAAGTGACTCTTTAATTCGCCATGGCTGATAGTTTTGCATAATTCAGAAGAATGAAATTCCTCCCACAGCTTTGTTATTGTCTTTGTGAGAAGTACTGTTCATGTCATGTGACATTTTGTTCCTTTTTTTTGTTGTTTTTGTCACAAAGCTCAGTGCTAGAATGAAGTTTTGATTTGCTGTTGTCTTCAGAGTGTTTGACTATTTGACAAGATGTAATTACTCTGTCTCTCTGCTTGTTTTTGTCTGATATGGCCATTGTAACCCAGTGCAGCTTTAACCTTGTGCACATGCCAACATTGTCAGTGAACAGTTTGCATTTTAAACACGTTTTACTGCCACGCAGCAGCTGATGAAATTAATGTAACCACAGGCTCAGCAGAGCAGCTGACATCTGACATGGGTGACACTGTTTCAGACAAAAGATTTCTAATTTGTGAAGAAACATTTCAACAGATTCATACGTAAAGCCTTTCCAGCCTGAACTGCAGTAACTAGCAACACATATAATAAATTTTAAAAAAAATGCAAGGATTAAAATGTGAGAAATGAACCTTTATAGATGTCCCATGACAAGTTCATATTGACTGAAACTTTTGGATTTTCATCATGATTTTTCTATGCCTGCAGTGGACTGTGCTGTCTTTTTAAATGGACTCTTAAAACAGTGTTACTGTTACCCATTACCCCTAAATATCCACAAAAGTATTACCAGAGCGAAATCATTTATCCAGATATGGTATTGCCAGGTAGCAAAAAAAAAACAACTTTAATATGTGTGTCTTATACTAACCTTGAACAGTATTTCCCATGTGTATCGCAGTGCAATAACAGTACAAGAAATTATTAATTTTATTAATTTTCTTTCTTGTGAAATCTGAAGCTAAATAGGGTAACATATATCTGATACTGAAATGGCAGCAGTGAGGTTGAGGCAAACAGGGGACTGAGGAAGCTCACAAAATGCACCTAGCGGCACATCTATATCTATGCTGATATGTCATGCTCCATTTGTTGAAGTGCAAAACCCACACTGTTATTTTGAGTCCAAGCTGACTGACCTCGGAGTATGATATTGATCTTGCTCATCTAACTAGAGTGTTTTCAGCTACATTATAGTCACCATAAGCAGATACTTTTTAAAGGTAAAATGTTTGTGGCTATTGTGACTATCCAGACCCAGAAGCAGAGTTTTAGTCTGACATGCCTTTGTGCAGCTTTTCTTCTTCTGTTATCCTCCCAAAACCAGAAAGAACACATCTGCACCAAAGAGTAAAATAGTGAAATGGGTATTATTAAACATTAGGTCTCTCTCTTCCAAGTCTCTGTTTGTACATGACTTAAAAATTGATCAACAAATCAATTTACTTTGCTTTACAGAAACCTGGTTACAGCAGGATGATTGTGTTATGCTGGGCAGACACTGTGCGATTTTTTCAGTCGTGCGATTCAGCTCCTGCTCAAACTGTACGATTGACTCGCAGGGGTTAGAAGTTCGTAGGTCACGATGCAGGGTCTCACACTATACGGCCCGATGCTCTTTTGCGACCTGAGTGCTCACACTGTGCGTACAGACAATACGCTGCGCTGCCATGCTACTCCGTCTTTTTCGCCGACGTTTATGTGTTTGCGCGTGCGCAGTGTGTGAAGCTGCATTGACACCCTCACGACGGTCGTGAGGATTTCAAACCAATCCTCACGACCAAGCGATTAATGATTGGGAGCTGGTCGTGAGGTGTCAGTCGCTTCTCGTTACCCCACGTACACTACACGATGCACGACGCACGATGAAGGCCAAAATCGGGCCGATCACCAAAACGGTCGCACGACTCAAAAATCGGCTCAAAATGGGCCAAAAATCGCACAGTGTCTGCCCAGCATTAGTTTAAATGAATCAACGCCCCCAAGTCACACTATCAGAATCATAGAAGCACAGGTTGAGGCGACAGTGTGGCAGAAATTTTCCACACCAGCCTATCAATCAACCAAAAACCCAGACAGACTTTTAATTCATTTGAAAGCCTGATGCTTAGCCTTGTCCGCTCTAGCTGTAAAACTCAAAAACGAGCCTTATTTGTTACCACCTTGGCCGTACACATAGTTTCTGTCTGATTTCTCAGACTTTTTATCCAATTTAGTGCTCAGCTCAGATAAAATAATTATTGAGGGTGATTTTAAAATCCATGTAGATGCTTGAAAATGACAGCCTCAACACGGCATTTAATCTGTTATTAGACTCAAATTACTTGTCTCAAAATGCAAAAGAACCCACCCACCACTTTAATCACACTCTAGATCTTGTTTAACATATGGCATAGAAACTGAATATTTAACAGTGTTTCCTAAAAACCTTCTCTTGTCTCACCATCTCCTAATGACATTTAAATTTACAATAATGGATTACACAACAGTACGGAGCAGGTTTTTTTTATTATAGTAGATGTCTTTCTGAAATTGCTGTAACTAAGTTTAAGAATACGCTTCACCTATTGTTATCATTTTCAATGCTTTGTACCCACATAGAGCAGAGCATCTACCTGAACACTAATCAAACAGAAGTCGATTATCTTATTAATAATTTTACCTCTTCACTGCGTATGACTCTGGATACTGTAGCTCCTCTACAAAAGAGAGCCTCAAATCAGAGGTACTTGACTTGACTCCCTGGTATAACTCTCAAAGGTGCACCTTAAAGCAGATAACTCGTAAGCTGGAGAGGAAATGGCGTGTCAAAAGTTTAGAAGATTATCATTTAGCCTAGAAAAATAGTTTGCTGCAGTGGTTTGGATCATGTCTATCTAATAGACTCCAATTTATTCATGTGGTGTGTGAGTCTTCTTCACACACCAATGTTAGTTATGGAATTCCACAGGGTTCAGTGCTAGGGCCAATTCTGTTTACATTGTACATGCTTTCCTTAAACAATATCCTCAGAAGGCAAATCATACATTTTCACTGATATGCAGATGACACCTAACTTTATCTATCCATAAAGCCAAATAACACACACCAATTAGTTAAACTGCTGGAATGTCAAAGACATAAAGACCTGGATGACCTCTAATTTTCTGCTTCTAGATTCACATAAAAACTTAGATTATTACTCTTCCCTGAAATCTTAGAAATGTGGTATCTAAGCAGATACTAATTCTGAATGGCATTACATTGGCCACCAGTAACACTGTGAGCACTCTTGGAGTCATTTTTGACCAGGATATGTCCTTCAATATCTATATTAAACAAATATGTAGGACTGCTTTCTTCCATTTGCTCAATATCTCTAAAATCAGAAATATCCTGTCTCAGAGTGAAGCTGAATATGGCTCCCTGTTAAATCCAGAACTGAATTCAAAATCCCGCTCCTCACATGCAAGGTCTTGAATAATTAGTCATATGATTTTTAGGTTTTTCTCTGTATGTATTATTGTAGGGTCTGTCTCACAATGTACGGGAACTCAAGGACAGTTATAGGGAGGTTTGTAAGAGCAGTTTTAAGTACATCACTACCATGGAAAAGGAAGATGCGGGGGGGTTCGCGCAGGAGATTACCGAAGTGAACGGGAAACTTGAGGACTGCCAGGCCACGGAGGCTAAGTTAAGGAAAGCGGTGTGGTCTCGTTGTGCGTCCAGCAGGTTTAATAAACTGACGGCTAACCTAGACGCGATAATCGGCCGGGCGGAGGCGCTCGAGAAGGGTCAGGTAGATCGAGTGCAGTGCAATTTAGTGCTCGACGTAGCGAAAGGCAGGGTGAGAGCCCTTCGACTCGCCCGCCATGGTTTCAGTCGCCGTGGCCTTCGTGAAAGCACACCTCTCCGCCTTCTGGTCCGGTTTCACCTTCGGTTTCTCGCGGGGTATGGGTTGCAATTGCTCTAGTTGCGCCAGGATCGTCTTCTGGTCCTTCAGGAATCGCCATAGTTTCTCGAACCGGTTCTGCTGATTGACGGCGTTGAGGGGATCACACCTGTACGAAATCCACTTCTCCTTCATACTGTTCGGTAGCTTACTCTCCAGAGATTGGATCACTAACTGATTTTTTATGGCGTCTTCACAACCTAAGTCAATCAGGGTGAGAGCGTCTTGAGTTTACTTTTGTTGTGATTTGGTGCTGTACAAACTTTTGTCCATATAGTGTAGCAAACAGGAACACAATAGCCCAAATGTTATGTAAAAGCTTATTTCAGCTTTATTTACAAACCACCAAAACATGGCGGATCAACAGAGTTAACTACTCATTCTGTTCACGTCAGCTCTTTTGAAAGTGAAAGCAGGGAACTAACATTTAGCCAGTAAATGAATAAACATGACCAGTGTCACTCTCATGCACAGATTCTCCATTTTAACTGTAGTGATTTTTTTGATTATTCTTTAATAAAGAAATACTGTGATCTTTAAACTATTCAATTTAGTTCAAAAATCACAAGAATATATGCATATCCAACTAACATTTTGGAGCATACATCATGCTGATGGCTGCTAAATAATGCTCCCACTGCTATGCCTATGTCATATTTATGTGGTAACTGCAGGTGATGTTGTATCTCTAATGTTTAGACTCACAGGGAATGAGGCAAGTTGCTCAAAAATATTCTGTAATTTATCTGAGATGACTCTGTAATGTAAATTGGACACTGACACCAGAATTCAGGGATTTACTTTGGGTTATGCATGCGGTAAGTTAGGAACTAGGGGGATGTGTCACACCTTTTCAGGCATGAATAACTGGCAATTAAGCCCATACCCCATCCATGTACTCTAGCTACACTTACCCTTAGGTTTTAGAGAAAACGTTTGTTTAAACAGAGCCACAGGTACAAGTGATTCTAATCCCCTGCCTTTCTCTGCCATGTCTGAGTGAATGCAGTGAGACCTTGTTTCTTTCAACTTTAAAGTGACTGTTAAGCTGAATATTTTCTCAGATAAATGAATCCCCTCACTGCTTCCTCATAAAATATTTTCAGCATTAATGGCTTGTGATGGAAGTTGTAAATTCACGTTAAAATGAAGCAGCCATCTTGAGGTTTTGGCATTTCAATTATCCACAACACCCTGCGCAGTACACTCTGTCATTCTGTCAACTTTAATGTTTTAATATTCTGTTTTAAAGCCTGCTCACAAACACGCACACAAGCACCCATGCAGTACATTCATATAGTGCACGTACTACACCAACACAAATATTGATTTATACTCACAGCTATGCCTCAGCAGCTAACCAGACTAAAATATTTATGTGAAGTCAAATGAGTGACGGTCTCATACATTTTCAAGTGAGTCTGAGAAGAGGGATAATTTAGTAGGTAATCCATTTGAGAAGCAAGCAGGCATTCAGGAAGCCATGCACCATGATACTGATGTTAACTATAATATGGGATCAGCTTGATCAACACAAGACCTACAATTACACTACTTTCATTTCCCTCTATTAGTAGTTTTTTATTCACATGTTCTTTATCCAAACTATGACAAAAGGAGTATTAACAGTAACCAGAGCATTTGGCTTACTGGGATTAGTATCACATGATGATTGTATGCATTATTAAAAGTTAAGGCTGCTGGATAGTGTAGTGGTAACAGTAGCACCTTGGGCTTTATGGGCTGGGGGTTCAAATCCTAAACTTTGATTTACATGGTTATTTATGAATTCAGTCATGATATTTGAACTACTGCAAGTAACATTGGTTAAGTCACCAAAATAATACAGTAATTTGATATTGAAGTCATGGTTCAGGTTTACCAGATTATTTCAAGCTGACTTTGAAATGAAATTAAAGTGTTTTGGGACATATTTAGGGGTTAAAACTATATAAATGGGCATTTAAAGGCATTTTTTGACCACATCCAAAATTCAAGGTTTTTCACAGTTCTTGGGTGCTATAAGAAACTTTTGGGGTCGACACTACTGGAGACCCTGGTTCTTTCTGAAATTAATATAAACTATATAATAATAAAAAAAAAACTGCTTCAGTGTTTGTCACATAGGAAGAAAACATGCAATTATCCCATATGATGGCATCTATTCCTGAAATGCAATACAAATAAGAAAAGTAGAAAAAGTATCGACCAGTGAGCAGAACATAATAACTAGAGGAAGTGACCGGAAAAAAATGAGCATAACCACAATACGTCTCCACACTCAGCCCCCCTCCAACCATAAATTAGTCTTAAGAACAAACGAGCATCAGTTCCGACCAAGAAACAATTATTTAACTTACACTCACCATAATTAGCTTACTCCTCATGTTCTCTTTCATTTCCTTTCTCAGTGTTTTCTCAGTTTTCTCTCTAGCATAAAACTTTGTAGTAGGTTTGTTACAGGGCAGTTATCACTCTAGCTATTATATAATCAGGTAACTTTAACAAAAACACTGATCACAAATGAAAAGACCATAAGATACTGTTACCTGACAACTAGAAGCCACCCGTGGTGGGCGTGGAAACCTTTTGTGTGGAGTTTGCATGCTCTCCTGTGCCCATTCCACAGTATAAAACCATACAGGGAGTGACTCGTAATCCTAAATTGTGAATGTGAGCATGACTTGTAGTCAATATCTTTGGTCTTGTGATAGACTGATGACCTGATCATTCTCGCACTGTGACAGATGGGATAGACTCTCTCAACCCTTAATTGGAGAAATTGTGAAGAAATTGGCTTAATGCTTTATATGCATTCCTGTTTTTGTTAGCTTTCTCTCAATAACTGTCTTCACTGCTCCCATCACTGTTACCTTTGTTTAATCTGCTACGCCTATACATAATCAGTTATTTGCCTATCCCAGTGTGTGTCACCACTTGCTAACCTCCCACTTGCCTGAATGTGTTGTGCTTTTTGCAGTCAAGAAAATAACAATTGTAAACACACGCACAGCAGTTTCTTACTCTCCCATTGTTCTTGTTTTTGTCCCTTGTGATTTCCTTTGATTGGTTCGTGGACTTTTCCTGCTCTACACCTGGTTTGTTTGCTACTCTAACAACAGACTATCAAAATAAAACAGGATGGATGCAATTACAAAGAGAATTGCTAACAGGGACAAAAACATCACAGAAGTACAAAAAGTTACAGGTGAGCAAAGAATGAACTAAACACAAGTAATCAAATATCAATTATCCCAAGAACATTAAATTCAAAATGAAATTAAGTTTCAAGCTTAAACTTATGAGAATTTGAAATTTTGAGATAATAACCCCAAATTTTGACTTATGGATACTAAAAATGTTGTTTTTCAGGGGCAGTAACAAGATGCCTTACTGAACCCTTCAGGCTGGAAGATGTGACACACCAAAATGTACTTCATGTACTTGTTGTTAAATCAGTAATTATACTGTTGGTAGGATAGCTGGTTGATTGTAGAGTCCTGTTAAAAAACACAACGGACAGGCCCCTTCAGAGGATCAAAAGATAAATGTGCGTTTGTACTAAAATGCAGCCCAGATGATTCAACGGAACCAATCTGCCATTCTGAGAACAGAGTTTACATTTACTGTTTGATTTTTTTCTGCTCAGAGACTCGCCTCTATGTAAGGTTTATTTAGTGAAACATTTAGGCTCTTTCTGTGGTTATTCGCACAAAACGTAAAGGCAGCAGGAGTCCATCCTCCCCGCCTTCATTGCCCTCCCTCCCTTTTTCACTCCATTGCTTCCAATACAGAGAAGATAAATCAAGTGCCACGAGTCCATTGATGTGAGGGGAAATAGATGGGCCATTTGTTGACAAAACTCATTTTCCCACTTCCAGGTAATAAAGTACACTGTGTTACCTTTTTTTCTGGCTGTAGCTGGAGGTTTGCCACCCCATCCGCCTTTCTTCCTGTGTCACTCGTTTGTCTTGACAAATGAGTGTGTTCGGTAGCAAGCGGTCATGCTGACTGAACTAGTGCACGCACACAAACGCAAACATACACACACACCCACACATCTACGTTCTGTCTGGCCATGTCTGAGGCACCTGGTGTAGCTGGTGAACAGGTGCGCTCTGCTAATAAACTCCACCAGACCACTGAATCTGCTTTTATTTTGCTTTCTCTATTAGCCCACTGCCTGTTTCTCTCCCTCTTTGTTTATTCTTAACCAGAGGCATTCAAACTGTAAGCCAAAGATTTGATTCCGATTCCTCCATAATTAACTCCAGAGTTTCGAAAATTACCTCTGAATCACAAAATGATGAGCACATTTAGCTGTGAGTGAACTGTTAGAAATACCAGTGTGATTAGAACAAACATTAGCATCCATCAGTGTCAGTACGTTTCAACAGTGTATATGAGGGCTACATAGGAAATGTTATCCTGCTCCTCCTGCCTTAACACTATTCTTTGTTTTGTTTTGTTTTATTTGTCCATGCATATCCATTGTCACCTGGAGGGGTGGTTTAAAATGAATGTGTAGACAGTTTACTGGTTACAAGCCATTGATCACTGCTGAAATACAAAAAGTCTCAGGAGGGGGAAGCTTGGAGGGGGGGGGTGTCTCTCTTTCTGCTGTAATTCGATTGCTAAGAACACAACTTTGAATCCAGAGAAAATCAAATGACTGTGAGGACCACAGGGGAATAAAATTAAAGTCATGTATACGCATGTGTATCAATAATAAACATCAAGCATCTCCTATAGGCAGCTCGCTTTCTCTCTCTCTTTATATATATATATTAATTATATATGTTAATCTTTAAAGTACTTTAAGAAGTTTGCAGTAAAAATCAGAGAGGGTAACATGACAGATGTTTACTCTGCTTATACAAACATTATGTAGGAGTAGGAAATGGATAATAGGTACCGATGTGTAAATATCGACATGAGTAATTTGAGCTTATTATGTAAAGTTATACTGTAGTATATTTCTAACTAGCTAGGCAGCTCATTCTGATTAATCTGACAATACTTTCTTCAACAGTGTAACACATTCTTGGGTGAACTTGAAAGAAAGGCAGATGTGAAATGTGAATGTGAAGTCAGAGCTCAAATATTACATGATATTTGGATGCCAACGATAATGTGATATCCCCATATTCATGATGGCTTTCTAAATTTTGTCAATAAAAACAAAGACAGTAGAATTTTATGAATCGAATTAAAGATAAAAGACATTTTGAATATTTGACTTCATTTGAACATTAAGATGAGGTCAGAGGTCCAAAGCAGCGTGACATTTAACAATCCCATATATAATTCCCCATATGCCTGACTGATGTCAGTGCAAACAATGACAGCACGAAACACAGTTTTAGCTCTGTATAGCCTTATTATCATTAGACCTTCAGATCAATATAATGACCAGAAGAAGAAGAGGTCAGAGGTCAAATGTGACATGATCTTTTAAATCTTTAATGCTACATGTGTTGACAATTCACAATACATTTGTAAGAATCATAGTTTTCTAGGTTCTAAGGTTTTTTGTCAGTTTTGGACCAACAAAACAAACCAAACAAACAAACCTTTAAGACCTCGGTGGATGTAAGCCAGGTTTTAATGGCCTATTAACAAGACCCCACTCTACATTCCTACAAAGTTTGATCAGAATTCATTCAAAATATTTTAGCTATTTCGTTCACTAACAGAATGTTGACATACAAGCAAACACTACCAAAAACATCACCTCTTCGGTGGAGGTAAAAACTTTACAGGGTCAAATGTTTCTAATCCAATCTCTGATGAGAGTGTATACTTACTAGAAATTTTCTTTTGCTTTGATATCTGGGGAACCACATTGGACTTTCAAGTTTTCGAGTTTGCTGAGAAGATTGGTACCAGTCCCACGTCTGTGTGCTAAATATGAAGCTGGAGCCAGAAGGGGATTAACTGGAGACTGGAATCAAGGGGAAGGAGGTTACCAGCCATAGTTTTGGCACTGCTCCACCAACCAGGGGATTGTCCAGATACAGTTTGCAGTGAATAACTCAAGTTTTTGTGCTATAGTTCAGTTTGAATAAACAATTAAGAAAGATGTAAAAATCTCAGCTTTAGTAGTGCCACTCTAGTAGATGTATTGTTAAAATTCAGGCAGAAAATGGGCTGGTTAACTCCGTTTTTTTAAGCAGATAGGCTGAGCTGATCTTCATGTGGCTCTGGCTGTATTTTTCTCCTGACAAAAAATAAAATAAAATGCATAATCAAAATGTCAAACTGTTGGTTTAACAAAAATAACTTTTGGGTCTTCCTAATCTTATTATCTTCTCCAGGGTAGGGTCAGGTCTGCTGCAGCCTACCCCATATAGCTAGTAGAAATAGTTGTGCCTAACAACTTTGTATCAGGATTTGACACCTCTGGGAGTTAAAGCCTCACTTTCCAAAGTTACTCCACCACCTACGCATTCTGCACTTTCACTGGAGAGAGGCAACAAATAAATGTATATTTGAAAGCAGATATTTGTCAGGCATCATGTTTCACTTTTTGTAGCTCTACGGTTGTTTTCCTGGAGGCTGTTGTGGCCAAGTAGTAACCTTATAGGCAAACACAGACTCAGGGAAGATTTAACAAATGTGATGTGGTGTTTTGTTGCTCTCAAGTGACAGTTTCACTTCTATTGTAAAGGAAAAAAAAAAAAAAAGCTGCATGAACATGAAGCAGTCCTACAAACAAAAAGTGATGTTTTTCTACAAAATTTCAGAAGAGCAGCCGTTCTGTTTTTTTTTTCTTAGGTAAGCATGAAGTCCTTTATGTTCTTGATAATTCATAAAGTTTTTTGTTTTATATATGGGAGTACAGTTTCTCCACAATATTTGTACAATATTATTCACAGTCAAGCATAACTAATAACACCAGTAAGATAGTATAGATATGATGCTTTAATTTGCACAAGTTAAAAGCAAAAATCAGAAAAGCAAAGTCAGTATTTTACAGAGGAAACATATAACATATGTTCCCAATGTCCCGCGCTGATCAAACCAACCGTAGGTACACCCTGCAAATGCACAATTTGACACGGTTTGGGAGCTGCACTAACAGCGTGAGCGTTTGTCAAAACCGGAGTTTTAACCCACAGCTGGTTTACCCTACAAGGATAACATACATCGTTCTGCTGGGGCAGGCCAACACTGCCTATGCCACTGAGGGGTCGTGGGTTCATGAGTGGGAGTGGTACATGTAGGCTGGCAGCAATGTTAGGATGAGTCAAACATCCACATAAATATCAGAGAATTCCCATCAGAACTTTGCAAGTGCATACAAAGTAGCAAACGGACACAGTTATAATCTGCATGGATTGCAACAAGAGATATCCTCTAGGAATAAATTAGTTAAAGCTGATGATAACACCATTGTTTTATGTTTTGTTTTGTTTTTATTGAGCAAAAAAATTGTGTATTATTATCTCTTTGAACTGTATGAATTTAGTGTCCATTATGTTAGCTTTGCTATTGGCTAACAGCTCCATTCCACTACTGAAAAGAAAAAGAAAAAAAGAATAAATACCTCTTTAATCCCTAAAATTTTCACAGAAAAATAGACAGGCTGATGTTTCAAGCTATGTTTGATGCTAGTTTTCATAGT
>VUQR01007609.1:4079-15280 GCA_015108515.1 Hemichromis elongatus | reverse complement strand
TACATTTTAACTTTTAACTATTTAAATTTTCAGCTATTTCCTTTTAAACAAATTTTAAGTGAAACAACACAAAACACTGCAAACCACAACACAATAAAATATAAATTAAAACCTTAAAAAATTAAAAAACCAAAAGGTGCTTGGAATTGCATACATAGGATTCACTGCATGAATAAACTTTCTAAATCCTTTATTGTCCGCAACTGAAAATAGTTGTGGATGATTACAATAGCTTTCTAATGTAACGATGTTCTCTCTTGTTGTTGTCCCTGGCTCTCTTTCTCTCCCACTCTGTTCCTGTGCTACTGCGTGTAACTACCGCCCCTCCCTCTTCTGCTCAGCGCAAAGCACCAAGCTCACGCCCGGAGTGAAGCGAAAAAAAGTGCGAGAGGGCGAGAAAAACAAAAACAAAAAAAAAACCCCACTCCCAATAAGGATCCGGCTCGCGTCGTTCACTTCAAAGATCCGGCTCTTAGATCCGTTTCGTTCGCGACCGACACATCACTACACACTAGAGAATCACAAAATCACTGTTACGACCAGTAGTCTTAATGAAAACACTATGAAAATTTCTGAGAGTCACTTCCTACTATACTAAGAGTACATGAAATCACCACATGAGTTAGAGCTTGGGGATGAGATCAAAAAGGGTAGCGGGGGGTCCTAAGAGGGAGTCTTGGGGCTGTCAAGGACGAGGAATGGGAAACCAGGCCCTGGGTAATATCCGGTGTAGGATATTAGGCAGGTGGAGTTACGAGGCGGAGATCTCAGAATTCCTGTAACGGGGAAAACAGGTGTTAACAGTGGTCTAGACGAGGTTCCAGTGAATCTGTGGCAATTTACAACAGACTTATCGCAGGTGGAGGTGTAGCTTGGAGAGGAAGGTGGTCCAGGTGAGGTGAGCTGAGCAAATCCAAAAAATTGATCCAAGGATTGAGTTTACCTCAATAATGATTTCATCCAGACCATCATGTGTTTGTTAGATATGGGAGGCACAGCCTTCGGCTACCAGGCGCCTCTCCTTTGGAACCTGCTCCCAGTTTGGAACTGGATGACAGTCAAGCAAAAATCAGAATTTCTGCAATTTACAAATAGTTTTAAAAAATTTCTCTAATGAAATATAGTTAGGTGTGGCTCAGTTGATGCTGAACTAGCCCTTACTTATACCGCTTTAAGCTTAGGATGCTGGGGAAGTTCTCATAATGCAACATGCACATGTCATTTGTCTTTTTAGTTGGGATGATTTGACCGAAACACCCGATGAATCCAAGGTCCACTACTGATGATGTGTCCCAAATTTTAATATGATAATCTAGATCAGATCGCGAATCCCTAAACCTAACCAAGGAAAAAACGGCAGCTTGGGTAAAAGACCGAAAGTTGAGGCATACTGATGTGTGCCGCTGGTAAAGTTTCTGGGTTGCTTTTCCTTATAACAGCCATCCCTTAAGATTTTCTCCCTTTAAAGCAATGCATTATCATGGATTGTAACATCTAGTCCTTTTACTGAATATGACAATATTGCATTTCATAAAATTTTGTTTTCTCCCTTCTCTGTAGTCTCTCTCTTTTCTGTCTTCTCTTTCCTTTCACTCCCCAATTGGCCATGGCAGATGGCTGCCCCTACCCGAGCATAGTCTTGTTTCCTTGCGTTGTGCAGGAGTCTAATCTTTTATACTGTTACTCTGTGCTTACTCAAAGCAATAGTATTGTAATGTCTTTACTTTGCAGTGCAAAGTTTCTTAAGACAAATGTTGTGTACTGGTGTTCTACAAAATAAAACTGAAATGAAAAAGGACATAGATAAATACTTGCTTAGGATTTTCTTTTAAAAAAGCATTAGGCACATCAAATGCTCAGGAGCCAATGTTGTCTGAGGATTTGTCTCAGGAGGCAGGTAAACATATGCATAGGACTGAATGAGCCTGTGCAAATTCTGATGCTTACATCTGGACCAGGTTTGGATAGGTCCCAGATCTCTGACTGGGTGACAGCCTTGTCTCTGAGCCAAACTTGGCCAGCTGAGATGGGGGTTGTGGTGGTGATGGCTGTGAGTGGGGATTAGGGGAGTGTCAGGCGCTGACAAGGGCAAACAGGACAGCCAAGTGTCAGAGTGAGCCTATCTCTGCCTCTCTGCCTAATTTTCTCACCCGCTTTGTCTCTTTCTATCTCAAGCAAGAACAAAGACACATAATTCAAGCTTTCAGAAATAAAATTGAGCGTTTTTTTTTTTTTTACTTTAATGGTTTTCTCTGATTGTGTCTTGTTTTTGTCCTATTTTCAGATATTTCTGTCCATCAATCATTAAATTCCCAATTCTAACTTTAGCTGCTGTAAGTGCTGTGATTTTTACTCTGATTAAAAGTGAATATCACATTTAAACTTTTTAATTTCTTGCAAATCATTATCAGCGCGCTTGGAGTGGAAATCCAAATTTAAAAAAGAAAGCCAAACATTCCAACACACAATAGCCCTGCCTAAGAGACTGCAACAGTGTGGTGAAATCAATGAAAAGAAACAAAGCTGTCATCAGTTTTCAGCTTTCTTTCTTTCTTTTTGTCTATGTGGTTACGAGAACATGCATGAATGTTGAATGTGTGTTTTCCATGGGTGTTTTAGTTATCTTAGTTGCAGTCTAATCTGCTTTCTTTGTGAGAAACACAAAGGCAAAGGTTTCCCATAAACCCCAATAAATATGATTAAAAGTGGTATAGAGGCACCATGCAGCAGCTGCAAACCTCCCAAAAAGCTGTAATTACTTTTCCCTTCATCTTTCCCTCTCACACCCTCTCCTAGAGTCTGATTACTTACCTAGGAGAAAATCTAATTGACACAGCAAATTGGAAAACACACTCTGAGAACTTCAGCACCAAGGCATTCGATCCTGACTAGATAATTGGGAGAAATATAACTTTGCACTTTGCTAGGTCTTTGTGGGAAGGTTTAGGAGGGGATGTGATATCTGTCTTTTCAGACTGCTGATTAAAATCAAATAGAGTCAGTAATTAAAGATTGGACCACCACTGGGAAGGCTAAAGACCGAGAAAGAAAAAGGATGAGGAGCTATTTGTGAAGGCTTTCTTTACTTTGTTAAGGTGCACAGAAGACTCACATTAGAGTTCTTTTTGTTGCCTCTGTTTGCCTGTGTGTTCACTTTGCTCTTATTTGTTTCCTCCTTATCCCGACTCTGGTACTGGTGGCAATGAGAGGTGGAAGCTTTTCTCTCAGGTCATAGATAAGCTCTGTCAATTTCACTACAAGGTTTTGTAGGGAATGTAGGTTTTTGGTCAGTGGTGGTTTGTTTGCTTTTTAGACCACAGTTTGTGTTTGTTGCTTAACTTTGGTTGAACTTTTGTTGAAGTACTTTAATTCATACAAGTAATTTGGACTCACTGTGAAAGGTAAAGGAGTCTATCGCTGTTTGCTATTTCCTATGTTGTATGTTTTATTTCTCTAACAATACACCCCTGATATTTTAGCAAAATGATATTTTTGTTGTTATAATAATATGTGCATATATTACATGTATTTAATGTATTCAGGTTTTTTCCAAGTTAAAATTGCTTAGACAAGCAGAATTCATTCAATTCATTCAAGTTCAATATTTGGATTTGTTTTCATTGAAACCGTTTTTTTTCTTTTAATAGTATACATATAAAAATAACCTTTTGCAATAAATTTACAGTTTTAAAATGAAGGCACTAAGTCTCGTGCAGCTGTGGACAACATCTGAATTATTTTAAAACTAACGTCTGAATTAATTTCAAATCTAACATACACACTCGAACAGAGTTAAAGACTGATGCTACAGACCAAGGTCTGCAGGGTTTCAACAAACTGATTGCATGAGACAGTTCTTTAGAATCAGCACACATGAGTGTGAGTTGTTTGTCAGTTAAATTGTCTGGTGACAAGAAACTGCTAGAAATTCCCTTTGTTTCTAAAGAAAAATTGTAGGCATGTCAAACTCTGACTTCAGGCTAAAGAATGCTAAGGAGCACTCCTATTAGAAACTGTACAGCTCAAACTTTTAAAAAGACACCTACTTTGATTTTGTTATGGAGCTACAACTCACTTGGTTGTTTTTCCACTTTTCCCAAGTAGAACTCTAAGTTCCAATCAGCAAATGGGCATGAAAAGTAAATCAATGCTTCTACAATATTGATTATTTTCATGTCCAATGGCTGCATCACATCCACCTGGAGTGTTTGACCTTTGGTTGCTCTCTCTGTTTGCTTGACTGCACAGTGAAGCATCAGGGAATTAGCCTAGTTAGTGCACAGGTCCTTTGCCACACCTCTTCTCTTCCCAACATGTAAGATTTGTGGCAGGCGGGCTCCTTAGGGTGCCTTCCCCAGCACAGTGACCCCACTGACAGCAAGAGAGGAGGGAGAGTGTAGAAGAAACACTGAAGTATACGAAAATGGATTTGTGTGAGGCAAAGAGGGACAGAGGACAGAGAGGCAGGGTGCTTGTATGTGAGAAAAAGAAATATAACAGAGAGAGAGAGAGAATGACAAAGCTGGGCAAGAGGGACACAAAGTGAAAATGAGACAGAGATGGAGTAAGAGTACAAAAAGAAAAAAAAACAAAGTGACAGAGAAAGAAAGGTGTGACAACTAGAGAGTAAATCTAGAGAGACAAAGGGCCAAAAAAGAAGGAACGGAGGAGCAAAGCTGAGTGCAGCTGTGACTGTTGCTGCATGGAACAGCCTACAGGCCATCACAGACCAGTCCTCCAAATGTCAACCCGGTCAGGACCACCCTGGGAAGCCAGCAAGACCCCCCCTGGGAACTCCAGGAAAGTAGATAACAACTGACACGGGAGAGCTGAGCGGCCACTTGCACACACAGAAGCACAGTGCTGCCTCCTTTTTATACTTTGTGATCCAGAAGCAAACATGTCCAGGCTAGTTGTGCTGTCAGGTCTGAATTTTATCCCATTATCTACATGGGTCAAAGCCTGTTTTCACTGTGTCTGTTGCAGCTAAAGCGAGTTTGAGTTTTCTTCAAAACCTAATTCTCTGAGTCTTGGGGGAGACAGACATGGTTTCTGCCATACTTAGAGAAAGATAGAAGGTGATAGTAAAACGGCCTCATTCTTTCACTCTCTCACTAATGCAGAGTTGAAGAAGAAATGAAAACTGTCCTGTTGAGGAAGCTGTCAGGGAGCAGAGAGAAAGAGACGGAGATAGTCTAGAGATGGAAATCCACAGGCAGAGATAGAGAAGCAGAAAACAAAAGAGACAGACAGAGTGGGAACAAAACATCTTCTCTCAGCTCTGAGACAAAGGAAGAAATTAGAGCCAAGGGAAGATGAGAAAAAAAATAAAAGAGGAGAGCGGGAAAGAGCAGTCTGATTAATTGAGACAGAGTCAACTGACCGCAAGTCATTAAGCTGCCACTGGGCTGAGCGCCAGTCACTATTCATTCTCCTCACTACTAGTCTCTGTTCCTCCGCTCTGAGCCCTGGATCATCCCTGCGTCACCTCCCTGCTTCTTTCACACACTCTGTAACACATGGACATAATTCCTTACAGACAGGAAACTATTCTCAAAAAGAGCTTTTGTCTTCATTAGGCATCCACTGGGAAGGATCATTTAAGATGGCTGTTCGTGTGTATGGGATGATAAATGATTATTGTTTCACTGCACCACAACCAAAAATAATGCTTTTTACCTGTATTAGGACATACAGACCATGGATGACATAAAGAGCTTGTTAGTTTGTGATATATGTATAAAGCAGGTAGTCTTTGGAATCACATTTCATGCCACCATTTAGTCTCTGACTTACTACTTACAATTTTTATGTTGTGTTTTGTAATTGTGTAAGCATTATTTATACATGAAAAGGGCAATAAAGGTAGTCTCAAAAACAGTTGTCTATTGGGGAAAAAGTAGCAATATCACATTAGGAAAGCACCTAAATACTTAAAATAAAAGACACTGTTACTGTTAAATGATGCAGGTTTTTACGTCAATTATCAAAAGCTCATTTTGAGTCCTTTGTGTCATATCCTGTAAAATCACACTTTTGTAGATGGACTGTCCAGTGAGGACCACTCATCTCTAAAGTGCAGGTGTTCATGAGCTCAGAAAAATACTTTAATTAAAAAAAGTAAATTAAAATAGATTAATAAAATATTTTAAAACACACTCACACATACATACACACACACACACACAGAGCTAAATTAAAAAGGCGTGGGAACTGTGAGAACTGTGTCTAGAACTGGTTAATCGACAATATCTACAGGGGGATTAAAAATATCACTCAAACAACAACTCATACATACTAATCTGCACAACCTGCACCAGCTGAACGTGCCTGTTTCCCCAAACCTGACGATGTAGATGTGAATTTTCTCCGGGAAGGCTTTCATTCTTCATTGTTCAACTCATTGGAGTTGCTATCTCTGTTTTAACTCATCTGTGCATGTGTGTAATATGTACAGATCATTACTGAACCTGCATAGGATGAAACACTGTTTGAGATGTAAGGTCAAGACTTACTTTTACTTTGGTGTGTTATAATTGATATTGATTTTTAGATTTCACTGGACTAGCACTACTGGCCGTGTTTGCCCTGAAAGAATATAATCTTTGTAATTCTATTCACGTGAAAGGCTGCTTTTAATGGTGCATTGTACCCATTTCCAAATCACACTCAGACTCAAAGTAAAATTGGTGAGGCTAGCTCATGGTCACTGAGTTTAGTCCATTTAGATAGCTTTCAGTCAAAGACTAAACAGTGCTTGTGAGAGCATGGTGAGGAGATATTAGCTAAAGCATTAGTTTGATTAAAGCTCAGTGCACTAGGTAATTTATGTCTTCAGCTACTTTTACTTCAAATAAATGCTCACAAAACCATAGCATTTTATTTAACATTTATGATTTAATCAACAAGCTGAATAAATCAGTATTGCTGCAAGGCTACAAGGATGAAACTGTTAAGGAAAGGGTAAGGGCTTTCTCACAACCTGCTTTTTCCTCACATACTGGTTCAAAGTAAGCTGTCAACTAGACATGTTCTTACTTAATTAGGCTTTATCAACACAAGATAAGCAGGAAAAGTAAGAAACTGGAAGAAAACAACAGAAAAGAAGTCTCAGATAATTAAGAGCCACTATACAACAGATTAAGTAATTGTATTACGTACTCCAATGATCATTTTCAGGATTTCGACTGCTACACAGCAAACAATTACAGCTCATAGTTATTTTGGCAAACTTCATTTTCCAAATCGTAAATAAATACGGTTTAGAATAGCGCCTATCTTGCTACCACATTGTAAATCCGTTTAATGCAGTAACCTAATCCTGTCCATCACAGAGGCTGTGGTATTACTACTTTGAAAGTGAACAGTCACATTAGGACCCCTCTTTGTTTGGGCTCCACCCTCCAAGCTGTCAAATCTCTGTTGATTTGAATGAGCAGGATTCAGCATCGAGAGCAGAGTTTAACCAGGAGAGCATGAATATGCTGCAGCACTTGCAAAGCAGATACTCTCGTATGTGTGACAGGTTCTTAGTGGGCATAGCTGCTGAGTTCTTTATGTGTGGGTTGCTGAATTTAGGCACAAAGGATTTAATTGAATGAGAGGCGAGGAATACCTCCACCTGTGAAATTAAATTATTTTTTCATGACCCAAATATAATTCAATGGGAGGGCTCTCTGCTTTCAAATTTAGAAATTTTGTTTTTGCTGCTTTCTAAAAGAATATTTCTGCAACTGTAAAGCATACACCTTTAGACTAACACATGCCAGTGTCAAACTTTATACAATCCAGTTCCACTCTCTGCCTTGAGTGATTTGTTCTATTTTCATTTGTGTCACTTAGTGTGACAGGACTGGTTTCAAAGTGAAATGGCAGCACTTTGAAGCACATACATTTTGCTTCAGTATGTGGACTCTTCTCTCGTCTCAAATGACTTTTAATGAACAGTCTACTACAGTAGTACAAATAGATAGCTTTAATGATTACCCCTCAAGGTGGAAGCATGTGGTGACAGACTGAAACAAGTCTCATGAATGCAATGAAAGAAAGAGTAAGGTCCCAAGAAGATGGTTAAGAATAGTTTTTGACATTTACAAGCTAAAGGATTTCACATAAGTGAATTAATTTCAGCTAAATTTAGTTTTATTTATATAGTGCCAAATAATCTCAAGGCACTTTATTTTGTAAGATAACCTCTTTACAATGACATGGACCCCAACAATCAGTGGACCCGCTATGAGCAAACACTTGGCTACGATGGTAGGCAAAAACTCCAGCACAACCAGGCTCAGAGACGGGGAGCCATGTGCCCTGACCGGTTGGGGGTGAAATTGTAAACCTTTTGTACTAGCGAAGAAACTGGATATGCTGGGACCAACACACTGCGTATTTGGGGCCAACTACAACAAAAAGTGTAACTGTTAACTTAATGCGTCTACATCAGATAAGACTTTTATCTTGCACGTGAATAATTTGCTGGACAAAAGACACATTTGTTATATATATACTATCACAACGTAAATAAATCAACTGAAGTGTAGACATTTAGTTCAAATGAAAGGGTTGTTTCACAAAAATTTTCATTAACATTTATGCACAGTCACCCATTTTCAGTGCAAAAGTAATTGGACGATTGAGTAATAAACAGTTTTATAGGCATGTTGCCTCGTTATTTCATGACAAATTAAGCTAATTTAGAAGATGATTAAAAACGTATATATAAATAATAAAGTTAAAAGTCTGTATTTCAATCACAACTTGATTACCTGATTTGTGGTAAACTACGTACAAAAGTAATATTTTTTTGATAGCTATAATTATGGATCAAAGATTATAAACTAAACTAAACTGAGATAGTAAACATCATTCACACTTATAATTAGTATTTTAACTTTTTTTCTTTTTTGTGAGCACGTTTGTTTGCAAATATGGTGGTATTAGGGCCAAAACACTGCTGAGGACTCTTGTCAGCAAAGTGCTGTCTTTGCATTCTGTATATACTCATCAAAAATGTATTTTTAAACCTTAGTATACAGCAGTGAAACTAAAACTTGTTAAGCCAAGCTATGCCAAGCCTAAATTACTGCTCAGGAGACTACAAATTTAAATGGGTTCATCTAGCATGACATTAGGATCAGGTGAAACAAGGTGAAATCAAATATTTGATGAGTGTACTTGTGTGTAAATGTTTGTACATAAATTTGTGAGTGTGTCTGTGTATCTTGATACATTCTGTGTTCCGATGAAATTTAGTAATGTCACTTTTTGGTGGCTTAATATCTCTGTGTGTACGTCAACCCTGGAGATGCATTTCCACCTGCCTGTCTGTGTGTCAGTTGTGGGTGGAGGTGTCTCATTACGCTGTACAGACTTGTTGTTCTTTCTGCCATCCAGCACCTTAGGAATGGATTTAGTTACTGGCTAATGGTTCTCACCCACCCCATCTCTCCACCCGGGACAACATGACCCAGGTCTGCAGTGTTGTCTCTGTAAGGCACACAAACCCCTTGAAACCCAAATATAACTGGATCCCACAATGTGAGGTGTGGACTGTATTTTCTTTATCAAAAAGAGGATTTGTATTTTTTAGTTTTTAATGTGTAAGGGAATGGAGTGTTTTGGGGTTTTTTTTGGTACTTGTATGATTTTATAGGTGCATAGGCACATATTTTTATATTGTCAGTATGGTCGGGGGAGTATTATTTAAAGGTCGCAACGACACTCTGGGGAATTTCACCCCTTGGAAATTTAAAGATTCAATATTTGAAAAAATTAAATGAAAGACTCCACAAATTTGAAAATCCACCTCGGCAAAAGAAATGGTTTAAGTGATAAAATGCGCCTTATTAAAAATAACAGTAATACAGGTTAAGGTTAAAAATAAAAAAAAAACAACAAAAAAAACATGGTTAAAACAAACCGTGTAGCGCTGGCTAAATGGTGTCCTAAAACTCAATAAATAAATTAAAGAGGCCCCTAAAAAAGAGGGATTAAAAGAAACACTACAACTTCATACCCAAGTGCCTTAAAATAAGTGCAAAGTGAAAGGGGGCAGCCAACAGGGAAGCCCGACGCTACTGGCCAAATGCAGCGATTAAAAGAATCAAACAAAGCAATAGTATTCACTAAAGCTGGATTTCACAATTGATTGTGGACACTCAGTCCACAATCAAGTGCTCAGTCATTATACATTATTATATTATGCATACACTATTACAATAAAAGAAAAGGTAAAAATAAATAAAGGCCAAACAGTGCTAAAAAGTCACAACAGGCTGCCACTTGAGCTTGGCTTCACCTACATATTCTGATGTTCTCATTCTGTTTAAAGCAGAAAAGGTTGGTTGGTGTTTTATTCCGTATGCCACCCACTGCTTCACGATGTTTGGCTCGCTCACAGCAGCACTTAGGGAGACAAGGCAGGCATTTACTAATGCTTTTAGTAATATTTACAGTCTATTCATACACTGACACAGCTGAGTCTGATATGTATCATTTTAATAGCCATCAATAGCATAATGAAATGATTAAAGACACACATATCTAAAACATACAATCCTCTCTGTCAAAGTATATCTATAGCAATTCAATCCAGAGTTCAATGATAAAATATTTTCCAAAAGAAAAGAAAAAGGCCTTATTGATACAATAGCCACATATTATAAACACTCTACAAATGGTTTTAAAGAATGGTCTGTTTTGTGCTCTTGCATCTAACCCCTTTAACTCAAACACACTTCAAAAACAATAAACAAAATGTTACTAAGCACACTCGGTCCAGGTCAGTTAGCTGTAAAAGAGGCCATTTTACATACATTTAAACATAACCAGTCTTACTTCAAATGTCCTGTTTGAAATAACCTGTCATTTGGAAAGGCAAAATCTCTTAAAGAAAATATAATGCTTGCTTGTTAAAAACAGTATCACAGTTCACAAGCATGATCAACCACATACTGTACTATATTCTGCCAAATACAAGATTTGTCCTTCACAATGATTTCTATTTAAACTTCATGTGACCTCAGGTTCCTAACTACCCAGGATTGTATGCAATTCATTGACACAATGGTCAAAATGCTCAATCTAGAACGTCAACTTACCAACTAGAAAAAGTTGCATTTCCTGCGAAAATGCAGAGTGGATGCTGTACAGCTGAAGCTGTCTGCCGAAAACAGCTGAAGATGGTAAACCTGCAAAAAAAA
>VUQR01007608.1:0-14184 GCA_015108515.1 Hemichromis elongatus | reverse complement strand
GAAAAAAAACACACACACACACACACACACACACACACACACACACACACACACACACACACACACACACACACACACACACACACGTCTCAATCACAGAGCACAGTGTGTGGGCATGTATGTGTCTGTGTGTGTGACTCCAGGGTAACATAGGTGCGTTTGTCAGTACAATGAGAAATATTTAAATGAAATTACATCATTTTTTTCTCATTGGCATAGAGTTGCTTGGACAAAATCTGTGCTAAATTAACAGATTTTATTTAAATGTTTTCATTTTCATTCTCCAACTATTCAGTCACATTCTATTAGCTGGGAGACAAGTGCCCTTGAGTTATTCAGAGCTGTTCTAAGGCATGTTAGAGCTGCTTCTATCTATCTATCTATCTATCTATCTATCTATCTATCTATCTATCTATCTATCTATCTATCTATCTATCTATCTATCTTTCAGGTTTTTTAATATATGTGTAAAAACACCAAAACATAGTTAAAATGAACATGTTTACTTTGGCCATCTTTTCATATAGCACCGTTATTCAAATGTACATTAAAACAGTGTTTTGCATGTAAATGTAACTGAAACATCGCTGACTTTATGGTGAGCTGTGTGTCTCTAGTGGTATAGAATAAAGAGAGGCAATAAAGACACTGCCCTGCAGTTGTCTTTTCTCTTTTCTCTTTCTTTTTTTTTTTGTTTTTGTATTACTGGGGAGAATGTGGGCGCTGTGTTTTTCCACACCTCTGCATAATTTTCCACAGAAATCCCCGGAGAAACAGTTCAATCTCTCGTTTGACGGACAGCTGTATAGCTCGTCTCTTGTGAAAAGTGATTTTATTTGACCATTTATCCTGCCTGTATTTTTTTGAAAGAACAAGAGGAATTGTACTGGGTCATAGTAGGAATGCATAAAAAATGTTTTAAGATCATCACTTCTCTGTGAAGCTCGACTGTAGCCGCCTCACTCCCTCACTCCCATCTAACTCCTGCTCTGTTACATTTAAGAATCTCATTTGGTCTTCACAGCGGCATTCACTATGACAGCGTTTGACTTCTCGGATGTAGAGGCGTTTTTGGATTGCCATCCGGATCTGTTCGAGGAATATCTCGTTCGGAAAGCGAAATGTGACCAGGTTAGCAGGTGGTTGAGGGAGCATCAGCCGTCGAAAGTGTCCTCTGTCGAGGAGAAGCGGGGGGCTGCCATGGACCCGCTGTGGCCGACCGGTGCTGACGGGCTCCAGCGCAGGTCGTCCCACATGGAGCTGCGACGGAACTTTGCTCGGTCCAAAGCCACGACTGCACACTGGACATACGATGAGCATGTGAGCTTGAGCGAACACGAGTCCCAGTCCAGCATGAGGCGCCGTGCGCTCCTGCGTAAAGCCAGTTCACTGCCTCCGACTACCGCGCACATCCTGAGCGCCCTGCTGGAGTCCAGGGTCAATGTGCCTCAGTATGCATCCAGCGCAATTGACTACAAATACAGACTTAAAGAAACTAATGAGAGGGAGTTTTTCTTAGAGCTCGTGAAAGATATCTCCAACGAGTTGGACTTAACAAATCTGAGTTATAAGATCCTGATCAATGTCTGCATTCTTGTGGATGCAGACAGGTGTTCACTTTTCCTTGTTGAAGGACCCCCTCACAAGAGGACTCTGGTTTCCAAGTTCTTTGATGTGCACTCAGGCACCACAGTCAGACCATCATCCAGCACTCTTAACTCTAATGAAGTGCAAGTGCCATGGGGGAAAGGTATCATTGGATATGTGGCAGAACACGGGGAGACTGTAAACATCTCTAACGCATATGAGGTAAAGTGTACACAGTTACGCTAGTTAGAATTTGTATTCTTAATTTGTTTGCGGTAATATAAGCTGGTGAATATCAGTACATAATGATGTCGGGTACTGGATCCGAGTATTGTAGTAGTAAAAGAAAAAAAAGGTTGGCAACACTGTCCCACTTGTCAAAACTTCAACTTTTGCGCACGATGTTCTGAATATGAAATGGACGCAGTTCTTCTGGGTACAAAAAATGCATAGTCAAAGAAAAGGAAAACCAATCACTATATTGCTTTCCACAAACCAAATCTGGTATTATATGCTAGACTTGAGCACCACATCATTATATCATCGCCCTGGGCTGCTCAGGAAGCCAAGGAAACACGATGATGTATCCCCCTGCGATCCACTACTCCAGCAGCATAGTTATGTGTCAGTGAGGGGTACAAGGGTCTCTCTGCTTATAGTAAAAACAGTTTCATCCAACAGAGACTCAAATTTACAAGCCCAAGAGTGAGACCTAAACGCTGCGGATTCTTTATGCGTAAACGCGTAAAGCCCATATGGCGAAGGAATGTAGAGCTCTTATGTGTTTGTTTTTATGTGGACTCCTATTAATAATTGTGTAAAGCCTGTATGTTTATATGACCGCAATTGCAGGATCACCGCTTCAGTGATGAGATTGACAAGTTGACCGGGTACAAGACTCAATCCATCCTCTGTATGGCCATCTGCAACAGTGATGGAGAAGTCATAGGTGTTGTACAAGCAATTAACAAAAGTCCAATAGGCACCCCATTTACTGAGGATGACGAGAAGGTGAGGCTCTGTTATGTTGAAGAGAAGAAAATAATTCGCCTGTTGTACCAGCGGGCTTCACATTCATATGTAATACACCCTGTTCATGTTCTTCAGTATTACTGATCGTGCCATTAAGGGCATTTAAAGAGGGAATTAAACTGAATTGGAGCATCGTGTACCCCTACTCAGCACCGCCAAACACCAACACTTGCCATGCAACTGGAAATATTGTTTGTAATTTGCATCTTAATGGCTGTGGAGAGGGGTAAAGTGTTCCCTTGGAATCAAAACACAAGAAAATGTAAGAGAAGAGGTCAAGCTTTTACTCAAGCGTGGAGCATTAAGTACGTCTGCCTGTGCAATCTATACACACAGTAAGAAACGTATTCCTTCCAGTTGCTCCCTCGGCTATCCAGTTGAAATGGGATTGCTAGAATATACGTGTGTTATAGCTTCATTTATGGTTCCACTGCTTATGAGTACAATTTAATTCTCAGAGTTTGCTGATGAGACGATAATAAGTCCTACATCCTGGAGATTGGAGGGTTGTGTTGTTGCGAAAAAATGCAAAAGCGATCATTTCATTCACGTTTGGTAAATAAAGACATAAAACATACTGCGTCAATGCTGATATTTGCAGTTTGTCAAAATCATCAGTTTGCTTCTGCGTGCAATCAACCGCACTGAAAAATCCATCCACAAGGTGGCAGAAAAAACTTGTGGAAATAAATACATTGTGACTCCGTATAGTATGCTCTTTCACTCAACTTCAAAGAAGTTGTAAAAGATATAAGCTTTTTTGTTTATTTTTTCACTTCGTTGCAAGTGTATATAAAACAAAGCACTAAATATAACTTTGGCAGAGCAACATTAGAAACTATTTTTCAGCTACAAAGACTGCAAAAATAGGAAGGAGAAAACGCTTGATCAGGCAGCTTGTCCAGACATTTGAAGGCCTTTGATGTCTTACTAAGTCTCTTTCGCTAAATCAATACTTCATTAACAGCAAATCTATTTGAGAAAATTTTGCTTAGAGAAGCAGCAGACGCCATCATGATCTTTGCATGCCCTTCAACGTTTACTCTTTCTGGTTGTCTTATTCGGCTTTTATTTCATTATTAGCATGCAGATATCGATCATGCATACGTTGTGCATGTCTTTCTCCACCTTTTCTGTGCTTTTATTTAGGTGCTGCAGATGTATCTACCATTCTGTGGGATATCGATTTCCAATGCTAAGTTGTTTTCAGAGTCTCGCAAGGAGTATGAAAGGAGCAGGGTGAGAAGTTTTAAAATGTGCATTTACAAAAAGATGACTGAACACAATAATCACTCCAAACACATTAACATGCACTATGCGTGCCTTACAAAGATTTATTTATTTATTAGTTTAATCAAATAGTTAAGCTTACATTAACTTCAATAGCATGGTATTCTATCAGGAATTTGGAAATGTGTTTGTATGACGAACAAATTAAGTTAAAGTGTTTATTGCTGCTGTCACAGGCTTTGCTAGAAGTGGTCAATGACCTGTTTGAGGAACAGACCGACCTGGAAAAGATTGTCAGGAAGATCATGCAGCGAGCGCTGACTCTGCTGCAGTGTGAACGCTGCTCTGTGCTTCTTCTGGAGGACATTGACTCACCTGTGAGACCTTTTTTTTCCATTCCCTCACAGATTCATCTGCTGCTTCATTTTCAGTGTATAACTAAACCAAAGTCATTATAAATGTTTTTTTTGTTGTTGTTGTTGTTTTTTTTTTTTACCTTATTCTCATGGTAAATTCTTCCATATTTATTTTGCTGAATGACTTAACTTCTGATTACAGTGATGTATGATTTTTCTCATAGGTTGTGAAGTTCTCAAAGACATTTGAACTCATGTCTCCCTTGTGCAATGTGGACCATGACATCAGGTGAAAGATATTTTGCTCATAGGGTACTACTACAGAATTACAATAAACACAAATATGCTAAGCATTTAAAGAAGACAAAATTTGTTATGGTGGAATTAATCTACTCAGTAGTTGGTATTTCTGTGGTTGTTTTGGATGTATTAATATCTGCACATGACTGTTGTTTCCTTTTTGTATTGCTGCCCGTATCAGCATGGAGAAGTTATCCTGTTCTGACTGGCTAATCAATAACAGTATTGCTGAGCTGGTGGCTTCAACAGGACTGCCTGTTAACATCAGTGATGTGTGTCAGGACCCACGCTTTGATGCTGAGGTATGCACAGTGTAGTGTATTTATCAGATCTAAGGCTTTTATTTACAAACCAGTCAGAAAATAAGAGCCATTAGCGCCGTTGTTAGAACATCAGTTTCTGACATTAAAAAAAATCTCCTTCTGGCTTCTGTCTTTGCAGGCAGATCAAGCTTCAGGGTTTCATATCAGATCAGTGTTATGTGTTCCTATCTGGAATCGAACTCATCAGATAATTGGTAGGTGAACCAGAAAATAATCAGTATTGTTTCACTGGAAACCAGTCCTCATGTTATAGTCACAATTTATGTATACTTTCCACAGGAGTGGCACAAATTCTCAACCGCCTGGACAGGAAGACCTTCGACGATGCAGATCAGAGGCTATTTGAGGTTAAGCTACATTTCAACCGTCTGTTTGGTCTGCACTGTGACACTCTATATCCACAGGTTCCTTTCATATATCATATTTTTCCTTATGCCTTTCGTTTGTGTGCAGGCATTTGTGATATTCTGTGGCCTTGGAATCAACAACACAATGATGTACAATCAAGTTAAGAAGACATGGGCAAAACAGTCTGTAGCACTGGATGTAAGTCTGTTCTTCTGCCCACCTATCTATCTATCTATCTATCTATCTATCTATCTATCTATATAAATATATATTGCAGAGCAGCTGAAGCCTTTCTAGCTGATACAGGAGAGAGGTGGTATACGCAAGTTACCAGTCTATCAAATGGCTAGCATATTCTGATATCAATTCAATTCAATTTGATTTATATAGTGCAAGTTCACAACAGTTGTGTGAAGGTAGGAGTAAAGACCCAACAAAATTAGAGAGAAAAACCCACTAATCATACGAACCTAATTAAGGAAGCACTTTATAAGGGCAGGAAGGAAAAAGGGGGACCTGAAAGCTGAAGGTTCTTCCTCCCGTTCTACTTTTAGAAACTCTACAAATCACAAGTTGGCCTGAGAGCAATTTGATTTATCTTTACTACTACCTTGTATGTACAACTACCTGATTACTTTGTATGTAAGTAGTTTTTTTTTTTTTAAATTCAATTCTAGATTTAACAGCGAGACAGTGAAGAGAAGCTAATATGGGAAAAATATGATCTCTCTTTCTGGTTCCCATCAGTACTTTCGATACAGCATTTTGGATCAACTTAAGGTTTTTCAGGGAGCTCTTAGAGTGCCCTGAAAATAATGAATTACTATAGTACAAGTAGTAGTAATAAATGGATGAACTAGCTTTTCAGCATCACTCTGAAACAGAATATTTCAAATTTTAGAGGTACAGGACTGCGAATGAGTACATAAAGCCGAGTGTCATCTGCATACCCATTAAAAATATCTGCTATGTCTTCTAATAATGTAGCCTAAGTGAAGCATGTATAATGTAAAAAGCATTGATACCAGCATGGAACCCTGTGGAGCTCCATGACTAACTGACCATTTACACATACAAATTGGAATCTATCAGATAGAGTCACACTTTTGTAGAGCTCAATTCCTTTAATACTTCCAGCATGTCCTGATCTCTGTAGTAAAATACTGTTCTCAATGGTATCAATAACAATATAAGCTATAGCAATAAATAACTCTTATTCATAAATGAGCCTATATTTATTGTGATAAAAAGCAAACTTCAATAAATTATCTTTTCAAATGTACAAAAAATGCAAAAAAAAAAAGTTATTTTATTTTAGTAGTTCCAAAACTTAAATATATTACAAATTGCAAAGCAATTTGGGAGTAGTAGTAGAAATGTGTGGTATATACAAAAGAATTGCATTTTTTGTTTCCACTACTCTGAAATAAAAACATATTTTAGTACATAAAATTAATTCAAACTACCCGTATGAAAAATGATCAATTCCAGAAATATGCTGTGTCACCACCCTTACCGAAAATCCTAACAGAGGCTCTTTACATTCATTGGTATCTCAGGCTGCGTTCTGTTCCAGTGCCCAGTAGCTAACCTGAGCAGTCACATTATCCTCAGAAAACATGATTCCTCTTCTCTGCCATAAATATTTTAGTTTCTTTTCAATTATTAATGATAAATACACGTGCGGGTCTGCTCAGTTTTCATCAAAGACAACAAATACAGCTGTATTTCTGTATATGTATTTCACACAATCTTTGATGTTTCTTTGATCACCTGATGGATTTTTTTGCGACTAGAGAAGCCAAATCATAGCAACAAATTGGCTTTAAAAGCAGATACATACTTACTTTGATCTTGATTACATAGGAAGATGAACACGAATAAAAAATATCAACATTCTTGGTAAATATTATCTTGTTTAGCAGTAACTGTACATTAGAGAGCTAGTCTTATGTTATTTAGGCCATCCCCTCATGACATCACATCACTATCTGAAGCCGTTTTTTTTTTTATATGTCAGTGTTTTGCTTTATTTTCTGGTTTTCAGATGTTGTCCTATCATGCTACCTGCTCCAAGGTAGAAGTTGACAGACTGAAGGTAATCCTCAGAACTAATGAATGATAAACAGTATATATATCTATACCAATGTCAAGAAAATAGTGAAATGTGTCAGTGGATAAAGGTGAAACATAAACTGGATGGTTGTTTGCCTATGCTGTCATCCTTCTGTGACACTCTGTGACTGACAGCAATGTCCTCTCCCCCTAAGGCTGCCAAGATCCCCCTGAGCAGTGAGTTAGGCATTGATGAGTTTCACTTCAACGACTTTTCATTAGACAATGACGCCATGATCACGGCTTCTCTCAGGATGTTTCTGGAACTTGGTGTTGTCCAAAAGTTTAAAATCGACTATGAGGTAAGGCCATGAAATGTGCCTTGTAATATGCATGTTTATCCATCCATACATGAATGTATTCATACTTTGTGTATATCTCTCTTTAGGTTTTGTGCCGCTGGCTTCTGACTGTGAGGAAGAACTATCGAACTGTGGCATATCACAACTGGAGGCATGCTTTCAATGTGTCGCAGTGCATGTTCGTTATGATCACGGTAAGTTTTAAGATAAAGTGAAAAAAGTCACATGTATATCTTTAAAGAAAGCAATGATGTAAAGTTGCTTTGCATGCCCACAAACAGATAGATCTATTGAATAAACCATCTAACATTTTCTAAGAGGTATATCAACGGTATTTCTAAGAAGTCATATGGTGCCTGATTTGGTGTCTTATTGCTTAGGGTTTGGTTCTATGTCCTATCCTATCCTAACTGATGCAAAATATACTATAAAAGAACATTAAATTTCAAGTTTAAATAAATAAAACAGAATAGATTTAAAATTACTTGGTACGAATGTGGCCGTCTGCTTTGCATTGTGTAGACAGCAAGTTTCCAGGATGTCCTGTCAGATGCAGAGATATTGGCACTGATGGTTGGCTGTTTGTGCCATGACTTAGACCACCGAGGCACCAACAATGCATTTCAAGCTAAGTAAGCCACAGAGGCCTGTGGATTTTGGAACTGGTGACTTATTGATGCAGAGAAGTGTAACTACTCCATTGTTCCTGCAGGACAGGTTCTGCTCTGGCCCTCCTTTATGGGACATCAGCCACCCTGGAGCATCATCACTTCAACCATGCAGTCATGATCCTGCAAAGTGAGGTCAGGCTAATATTTTTTATGTTAAAGTCCATGTAATTCTTATGCTTTTGCTGAGGTTTCGTTTTAATCATCCCAGTTTGCTTTCTTTGATTAAGCGGCTGTAACTTCCAGCTGATAAAAAAAAAAACTATATTTACTTAATCCTTAATGAAATCTAGATGATTAATTTAAATAAATAACTCCTGAAAGAAAAGCAGCATCATATGGTGTCATTTAAATAGATTTCAGGGTAAACTTTTTCTTTATTTTCTTCTAGATAGCAGTTTGAATATGAAACGAAAAGTTAAGAGTTAAAAAAATCAAGGACAGACATTGGTGTATTTTTGAAATGTTATTTAATCTGTTCAGTTGTGGATCAGTAATACATGCTACAGCCTTGGGCTAGTGTGCAATTTCTGTCCTTTTAAACGAAGCATCAGCTCAGCAACAAAATATATTCAAAACAGAAAACACAAATGCACAGACTGCATTTGATTTAAAAGTGTTGGACTGAGACCATCAGTCTAACACTGAGCCACTGTTTAAAGAGTTCGAACTGTGTGCTGCAGCACAAATGACTGCGAGTAAAGTCAGGAGGCTGCTTTGTCTCAGGTGAAAATCAGTTTGATCTTTGGGATCCATGTTTTTTATAGATTTCTTTTAGCAGCGGACAGAGAAAGTATAAACACACTGCTAATTAACATTTCTAAAGGGAGCTCCTTTTGACAGTGAGCAATGACTTTACCGGTGCATTGGATTTAAGGAGACATTTTAGCCACTATTACTCATCCTTGCCTGCCTTTGCGTATGTACTTACTGTATTGCATGCTATTGTGTTTTTATTTCACAGGGTCACAATATCTTTGCAAACCTAAGCTCTAAAGAGTATAGCAACATGATGCAACTATTGAAGCAGGCTATTCTCTCCACAGACCTTACTTTGCACTTTGAGTAAGTGTTGTTTTTTTCCTCACGGCATTCGGGGCTAAAATAGTTAGTGACTTGTAAAAATTGACAACTTGAAATACATCGTTATAGATTATTAGACACTTCTCCATATTTTGAACAATATTTTTCACATTTCTTTCTTATTGCAAAGCACTTGGGTGGTTATAAAATGGGGGGAACAGACCAATTGTGGCTCAACTTGTTTTTCTGTCTTTGATTGTCTCTTTTAATTGCAAGACGCAGAACCAAGTTTTTTGAATATGTTCTGTCTGAAGAGTTCAGCTGGACTGATGAGGGACACAGAGAAGTTCTCAGGTTTCTACATTTGTATACAAATAAATCAAAATAACATGAATTATAACTGAATTAAAAAAGAGAAATAAAAAATGAGCTTTAATGTCATCAACAGGTCTATGTTGATGACAGCATGTGATCTGGGCGCAGTCACTCGTCCCTGGAAGATATCTAAACAGGTTTGAGCCTTTCACTATCCCTTCATCCAGGCTGCCAATGTTTTAACCACTGATAGAATTTATTAATGCAGCTGCTCTTGCAATGTACTGCAGCGTGCAGGAGTCGACTTCCTCGTGCTGCATGTGTAGCTGGTATATGGAATTATAGGTCAGAATGGCCAGAAAGGATGCTAGGTTGCATATATGACCTTATCCAGCAGAGCATTGTGATATTTTTAGAAGTTGCATTTGTAATAATCTTTATTGTAATACATCATTTATTTTCAATATATGCTAAGAAGTACAGTATATTACTCTGGCTATTGGAATACAGCCAGAAAAGGTCTTTTCCTTACACGCTGGCATATGCACTTGCCCTAAGCCATGGCTATATTAAGAGGATTCTTATAATAAATCCATGTCATGATACAGGTACAGGACACTGGAGGATAGATTAGATTAAAAAATCCATCTAAGGTAGTGCCATAAACATCACTTTAGTTTCTTTGGGACTTTTCCAAAAAGAGTATAAGGGCACTCCATAAAGGCCATTTAAAAAAGCTTCTTTTTTGCATCCTTGGCTCACACAGTTGCTCTATCTAGGTCAAGGATACAAGTTTCCTAGAGCTTTCTCATTAAATTAAATGAGCTCGCAAATCCATTTACTTGATTTTACTTGGACACAAAGACTGATGTGATTTTTTTATACACAACAAAATTCTTTCCAAAGCTTAGTTAACAGTCTTGTGTATTTTTTTTCCAAAATATTGCAGATGATGCCTTTGCATGACCCATAGTAGCAACATACTATTAGAAAGATTTTTTTTCTCGTTTCATTTAAATTAAAATAAGGACAAAATAGGGAAATTCATTTAACCTCCACATTTAAGCAATTATTAACAGCAAACTGGTACATCATTTTTAGAGTTAATTAGTGATTGTGTCCCTCGATGTCCACAGGTTGCAGAGCTGGTTACAAGTGAATTCTTCGAACAAGGTGATAGGGAGAGGTCAGAGCTTAAGTTAATCCCAGCAGTAAGTAAGAAAGCTTTAAAAGTCAGTCACTCAAGTTCCCACAGTTTCCTTAATATAACTAGCTCTCTCTCTAGGCCATCTTTGACCGCAATCGCAAAGATGAACTACCTGCCTTACAGCTTGAATGGATTGATGGGATCTGTAAACCTCTTTACCAGGTCTGACAACCCTTTATGATTCAAGTTAAGCATTTAGGTCTTATGAAAAGGTAATAGTAATTAAACTGTCATTATCATTCTTTGTCTCAGGCACTGCTGAAACTCAACAGAAAGTTACAGCCAATGATGGATGGCATTGATGCCAATCGAAAGAAATGGCAGGATCTCTGCTCATCCTATCAGCAAACACGCAGAGCTCCGGTGTCTAATCAAAGTACAGAATCAGGTCAGAACACTGAGTCGGGTGAAGAGGATGGAGGAACCAATGAGAGCCTAGAGTGTAGAGAGACTGTGAAGCCAGTCGAAAGCTCACGATTTGGGTCAAAGTGCAGTTAGGATCAAAGATGCAGAGAAAAAAAGGAGGTGGAGAAAGCATCTGCAGGAAAGAAGTAAAATAAGCTAAGTGTTTGGCAAGCTTTGCATTAAGTGGAAAACATTCAAATGTCCTCTGATTTGATAAGAAATGCACTACTCACTATTGGTAAATGAATGGAGCTTTCATCTGCTAGGTGTCCCAAGCACAAACTCAGGACTGAGCTTTACCCTACTGGTCAGACTCCCCCAGACCTATGTATCTATGATATCTGAAAGCTTGTCATGGGAGGAATAGGAAACGAACAAGAATGAAGGATGAATAAGAAACCAAAGAAGGTCTCTTAATACTATAATATTTTTAATGAGAACTGTGTTAAAAATCCCAAAACGATTGGAATGCCTTTACAAAACTAAAAAGAATCACTGTGACAAATAAAATAAATTGCCATTATGAATGTTTACTGGATAAGGCTGTGGTACCTCAGTTGCTAGTCTTTAGCTATATGGCATATTTTTTCAATGTTTATGGGTTAATTGAACTGTTTGGCCATCAGCTTGTTGTGTGAAATTCATGTATTTTTTGGTGAAAAACAAGCAGGTGTGTGTCAAAGTCTCAAACAAGAGGTCAGTGTTAAAATTTAAACTCTGCTGGCTTGTTGTATGCGTTGTATGTATGTCTGTGTGTCCGTGTTATATCATAGTTAGGTAGTTAGTTAATGGGTCTTAAAATAACTTATTGCAGTGGGATAGATTAATTTCCAGACTCATAAAATGAATGCTCACTTGACTGAGAAAAAGACATGACCGTCTAATAAGTCCATGCTCATGTGTTCAGTTCAGTGTTAGATCTACTTTCTCTTTACGTGTGCTCTGATTGTAAGCTACTAATCTTATTGTTTACTGTCTTTAAACTACACACAGTGGGGTGAGTTTGTCTTACTATTGCTGAGAAAGAAGACTTCTCAGTACCTGAACTATGGCCTTTACAAGATTTCAGTGTTGTACATATATAATATGGAACAATATCCAACTGGAAGTTTCATAAAGCAGATTATGTATATACAGTGGCATGAAAAAGTATTTGCTTTGTGTATATTTGTCACACTTACATGTTTCAGATGATCAAAGAAATGATAAATGATTATTTCATTTATTAAGGAAAAGCTAGCCAAACCTACCTATCTGAAGTTATGGCCTACATCGTTGAAAATAATGAAAATTGTGAAAATAACCCTAACCCTAACCACATGTTTAAACCCAGAACTGATTACTACCAGTCCTATTCAATCAAGGAATCAATTAAATAGAAACTGTTTGACAAAAGGAATTAGGTTAAAAGACCTCAAAACGAAACAGCTGAGAAACAAAGTGACTAATAGCTATCAGTCTGGAAAGGGTTACAAAGCCATTTCTAAGGCTTTAGGACCCCAATGAACCACGGTACCAGGACAGTGATCCAAAACACAGCAGCAAGTCCAATGAGTAAAAAAACAAACCCCAAAAAAAACAAAAAAAGAGGAAAAACTGAAAATGAAGGTTTTGGAGTGTCAAATTGAATTGAAATCCGATTGAGATGCTTTCATAATGCATGTTAGCTCGTCAATCTGTCCGAATAAAAACTATTCTCCAAAGAAGAGAGTAATGTGAAAGATACATTGTCACAAATGCTTAATTTCAGGTCCTGCTGCCAAGGGCGGCACAAACAGCTATTTTGTTTAGGAGACAATTAATTTTTTCAAATACGACCAGGCACGGATGGCTTTTTTCCCCTTAGTAAATAAAATAACAAAAAACTGCATTTTGTATTTACTCGGGTTATCTTTTCCTAATATTATAATATTAAAATTTGTTTGATGATCTGAAACATCTAAGTCTGACAAAAATGTAAAAACTAAGAAATCAGGAACGAGGCACATACTCTTTCATTTACTTGCTGATGCATGGTGATTATGTTGAAATTGCATGCATCATATGGACGTGATCTCGATGCCCCATGAGATTTGTTTTGCATGACAGTATTATTATGGAAATACTAAAAATACAGATACAGATTTCTATTTTAGATCACAAACTGTACCAAAATTATACATTCATTATTTTTCATACACCGGGCTCTATATTTATAATTATTCCCTAAAATAAATTCTTAGAGAAGACAGGACGGCGTTTCACTTCAGACAAAAGGGAGAGGCAAGTTTTAAATGTGTCTCCATCTGGTTTTGTGAATAAAACTCTGTGGCATGAAAACTATTTGTTTGGTGTTGAATTTATGTAACCAGAGTTATGTCATGGCTATTGTTTACAGTAGCTGCTCCCCTATATCAGACAGTCTGACAATTGAGGAGTTTACTGACATTCAGAGGGAGCACCATGATGTAAATGTATCGCTACTGTTAGGCTATTGGCAAAATAAATAAAATACATGAATAAATATGATAATCCATCAAGTGCACTGTAAATGACATACACAATATGCCTAATCTGACCATAATCTGTGCTTTCATATGTGGCCAAGGACGCTGATGGACTCTTTCATTGAAGCACATTGATGCCGCTGAGATCTGGAAGATCATGAATCAATTAAACATGCAGTCCTGTGAAAAATGAACTATACCCTATGATTCAGTAGCTTGTAGGAACAGTTTTAGGAGCAATAACTTGATGATAAAAGAAAGGAAACAATAACAAAAATAAGAAACAATATGTCATGGTCCTGGGTTGTGTGACCCAGTGTTCTGAGTTTTTTGATGTTTTGTTATGCAGTTGAGGCTAGTTTCATTCAGTTTATATAGTTACGTTCTGTCATGCCTAGTTACAGTTTTAGTTAATGAATTATCAAGCTGTCCTTTTGTCTCATCCCTGTGTTAAGTTTCCATCGTCAGCTTGTCATGTTAAGTCCAC
>VUQR01007604.1:47398-69854 GCA_015108515.1 Hemichromis elongatus | reverse complement strand
CATAAGGCCAGAATAGATTTAACAGGTATCAGGAATAGAACTGAACAATTATGTAAGCTAAAACACCCACTAAATAAGCATTTGCATAAATCCTTATAAACATAGAAATCAAATTTAAAAAAAAATGTTTTGCACTCACACTTACATAAAAATACCAGTTTTATGAATGGAGAGGGGATTGCACATCCATAGGTTATGATGGTAATTACAGGCGGGTAAGAGTCGGAGACAGGAAGCCCTGAAAAACTGAGTGGCGAGTAAAGCCGCAGAGAGGATATGTTTTTAGAGGAGCCATGGACGTGTTTAGGACTTCCATCTGCACAGCAACAGGCACCGGTACAAAACAACAAGACGAGAAAACAAGAAAATGTAGTAAAAGCAGAGGAAAAATGATGAGGTGATATTGTGAGAGTGTGAGAAGGAGAAGATTATGCAGGGAGAGAGCATGGAAGAAGTCATGCATCTGGTGACTGAAATATGTAGTCCTGCCAGCAGGTGCACGGTTTAATACTCGTTAAAAAAAAAACAAAAAACAAAAACAAGACTTGTTGAAAAAGTATACATAAATGCAAATTAGGGAGGCAAAGTAGAGGATTTTGTCATTTGAGTAAGGGAAGTATAGCAAGATGGGGGAGATATAGACAGGCGGAGAGAGAGGGATGGAGCAGGAGGGGTAGGTAAAGTACAAATTTGGAACCGCACAAGCCAACCACATGCTGAAAGACTGTAATTTGGATTTTCCCAGAATAGCCAGTAAACGAGGGATAGACGAGGGACAGAATAACATAAACTCTTTAGCAGCACGCAACAACAACACACTCCCCAAGGCGGTCATCATGACACACACACAAATGCACATATAGGAACAAATATAGGCAATGCATACACCGCTGTACTTACTTACATGTCCACATATGCGCGCACGGTTAAGGACTAAATGCGCAGTAGCAAAACACTGTGTATAATTGGACTGCGTACTCTCTGTTGAAAACAAATAAGGCATAGCTCTAAATCTCACTTTAAATCAAATGAGATCAATGCCCCTCTCACGTCTGTATAGCTATGTAACTACTCAAAAACAGAACTCATGAAAATGGGCAGCCTGGTTCTGCCATGAAGTAACAAAATCCACCCATCAGCACGTCTAACGCTCACTCATGTTTGTTTAATCTGCACTAAAACCAAAGCATAAACACGACATGTTGCGGTTTTACAGGGGACTATTTCTTGGCCAGTCACAATGACTTGGCTCTGGGAAGTCACCACAACTCTTTTGTGTAAGTCCAGAGAGAATTTCAACCGAATCCTGAGTGTAAATGTGGCATTATATTAGCCTCCCATTCAGCAAGACTGCCCTGCACTCTCAGTCCTGAAGTTGCAGTGCGGGTGGTAAAATACACAGTGGAGCGATCCCAGTTGTAAACAGTGTATTAAACTAATGGTGCCGACCAAAAGTATATTGTGCAACTGTAATAATACACATTTGATGACGCACTTCCACAATAATGACTTTTGGATTGAAAAAAAAACCTCATGTTGTGTTAATTAGTGAGCTATAGATTTTTTAAAACCTTTAGACACATTTAGGCAAACTGTTCCTCCCTCTGTCCATTCTTTAAAATAAGACAAGCTCCTCATCATGCACTCGTATTAATCCCCTCTTGTGGAGAGCGGAAATGAGAACAAAACCAAAACATAACAAAAAATGTTGAACGCCTCATTTATCTTCTTTTTTTCTGTTTCTCGTCTCCTGTCTCCAAACAATCGTGGTCTGACTGTAATCACTCTCAGACAGATTGGCGAAGGTTTGCAAATAACTGCCGTCTAATTTATAAACACAGACTGACTGCCAACAGGTTGCAATCAATCTGAGTCAGTATGGGAGTATGAGTATGGAGTATGAGACTCAACTCAGCTGGTTGCCAACTGGTTGTATTCTGGTTATATTCCTATAAGTTTGCTTGCTGAGCGCCTACGCTGCCCATATTGCAATTAAATCCTGCAGCAGCTACTTCACTATTTCTGGTGGAGTTTCTCTTTCAAGTCTATGAGGTTTTGGCTGGACTCCAAATGTAAATAGTTAATGTAAATGTCTGTATAGTCTTTTTCAATTATAAGGTTTTACATTATCAGGAACTTACCAGATCTTAAAATGAGGAAATATAACCTTTCCTACTGCAAAACATTTCAAAATGAAGGTCCTCACACCTGCTCATTAGCAATTAATCAAGTGGATTTAATTAACAGCGTCCCCCCCACCCCCAACTGGCTCAAGATGGCTGAACATGTCAAAGCCTGGTTCACCAAGTGCTTGCTCATAGGGTTGGATTGTTGGGGTTTTCTGTATCATTGTCTACCTTACAGTATAAAACACCTTCAGGTGACTGTTGTTATGATTTGGCACGACATAAATAAAATTACATAATAATGGATATATGGAATGGAAATAATAAGGGTGTGCTTTTGTAGTTTTCATACATTGCTTCTGAATTTTGAGCTTATTTTTTGTCAGTTAAAAAAATGGCACAGTGTAATATGTTATTTGTGACTGCATTTGGGTTGTATTTAAATAATTTTAGAGTCTACCAAGGAGCACGTGATTCTTTATTATGTCCTGATTAGTGGAAGTTTAGGATGTAAAGAGGGTGTGGTTTCATTTTCACGTAAGGATGTTAGAACTGTAGCTTTAGATAGCCACAGATTTGTCTTTTATGCTGTTTTATCACAGTTAATCTCTGCATTCTTTTAAAGAGAATGCATGTAAACTCCAACTTGACACCATTTAATCACAGACCGACTATATCTTATTACCTCGTTAGCACCATCTCAAAGGAGCAAAGTTGCTTTTAAGACAGCAACTGACTGTGAGTGAGTACCATAGTTTGAGACCATGGCTGAAGAAAAAGGTGGCAATTTCTGTCTTGATGCCCAAATTCAAGCATTTTTTTTCAAGCAGAATGCAGATTAAAGGAACTATTGCAGTGACTTTACTATCATATCTTACACAGAGTCTGTGCATATTTAAAAGAACCAAGATTCACACAGTAGACTTAATAGCGGTTGTTTTAACACTAACAGCCCACTTGGCGCAATCTTTAATTCCACAGTTATCTGTGTTTCTCCTGAAATCATTGTTTTCTTTACTGACACAAATCTGCCTCTGCAGCCAATCATGCGCTTTCACAAGCACCTAATACGTCCAGCGCATCGGAAAACAGCTGAAACCAATAATCTCATCAGCAACATTTGTGTCATGGCTGATTTATAACTTAGACTTTAACACATCTACACAGGTGTGCAAGCACCACACACAATGCGTCTTCGATATCAATCTAGTTGGAGGTTATGTCCTCATCAAGATACTTTCAGCTGCATGTCACCTGTGCAGACAATGCACAAACATGTCTCCCAGCAGCCATCTATCAAACCTACCAATGGCTCTAAATACACACAGATTCCGAGTAACTGGACACAGATGTTGTGAAAAGCTCTGCAGTATCTGACATGCTGTCTAAAACATTCACAGCAGGGTTTGCAGAGAAGTATAAACAAACTGTCAGTCATCACAGCACTGAAAAGGTTTAAAAATCAGCTTTAATATGTCAAGCATTTCCATATCTGGTTTACATCCAGCTTGAGTTAATTATCATGGGAGTGGAGGTTGAAATAGCATGACTCTGTCTGGAAGATTGCTGGTTTTAATTCTGCATGGAAATAAAAAAAAAAAAAAAGAAAAAACTGTTTTAAAACAATGCACACTTTACTTTCAAGGAATGTGTTACTGCATAAGAGTGATATGGTGTAAGTAGGTTAAGGTCTAACCTTTGTTTCCACTGATGAAGGTGTGTTCCTTAGACTTTCCCTCTTTACTTTCAAAATGCCCGTAACACATGATTCACATCACGAGCGACCACTCGTGCCTGATGGATTGTGGCATTCTAATCCTGGATTGACCACTCCCATCAGGACAGAAACTTCTCATTATAGAGTAAGGGTGATTACTCAAAACAACCTCTCAAACTCAAGGCCCGGGGGGCCAAATTCGGCTTTTGTAAATTTGAATCCAGAGAGCCAAGCAACCTGCAAACCTTTTTTCTTAGATTTGTAGTGTTTTGGGCATTCATTTTAATTTTAAAAGGCAAGGGTATGATATATTTAAACTACATAAATAAAGATCTTTAAAATTTACTTATTAGTTAATTGAAAAGCTTTAAAAAAAATTAAAGAATAAATGATTAGTAAATGTGGTAAAAAGGCTGATTTGTTGAAGCCTGTATGTGAACCAGACTGTATGTAAGAATTGTAAATAGGACATATAATCCAGTTTATTCTGTCCATATAGTTATGTAAGTAAATTACAAACATGGCCCTTGAAGGGATCCCATCATCCCAGTATGTCACTTAATAAAGAGCCAAGGGGGCACAATCTATGCCAGTTAAACATCCGTACAACATAACAGAGCCACAAGACCCCTTCATCGTTGTCAAACATTCACCTCTATGTGTTGCTTTATCTACTGTATTTACAGTCCCTACTGTAAGCACTCTGGAGTGCAAACTTGTGTGTAATTTTACCTCGTCAAACCTATTGTGTATTAACATTTAACCACCAGTTTGGACTTAAAATGAAAACTGTGAACTGTTTCACCAGGTCAAGAGGAAAAAGTGGGTCAGTTGTCGATTTTAAGTGGCTGGCGTTGGTCTTCTGGTGATGGCCCTCGGGCTAGCCGTCACGGATATTAAGAATATGCTGTCCTTGTTAAGAAATAATAATTTTCACTTCAGGATTCTCACCCTATGATTCTGCTTGATGAGTTCGTCTCATTCAGCACAGCCTAAAATAAGCTTATTCCTCCACCAGGTTCCAGTGAATTTACATCTTGAGTAAAGAAATAACTCATTTTTTTAACAAGAGCTTGAAACTAATTTCCGTGGGGTCAGGATATTTTTCACTGTTATTTTTTTTTTTAACATGTAGCAGAGAGAAGACTGCTAAACTGCTGGAAATACTTATGAAGTTGGGGGGGGGGGGTCATCCATTTACAAGCAGTAAATGCACCAAAATATTAGCTGCACGATTTGCAGTTCAATCCAACATGTATTACAGAGCTTACAGGTTAAAGACCAGCTAATGTCAGGAGGGAAGGAGCTGAAGTGGTTCAAGGGTAACCAAATGTTAGCATTTTTCTAACAATTAAACAACATGTAACTCATTAGTTAAGGTCAGACACGCTGGTAGGTGGATTTTATTATGTTAGGACCCAGCTGCAACCCCTCAGGACTGAAAAACGAAGCCAAAGCAGAAGTGCCAAAAAACGTATTTCCTCAGTGGCTACTTGGGGCTGGGTCCATAAGACTGTCAGTTCTCATAGACTCCAATGCTAAAATTGCCCTCTGACTAACTTATGTGTGGAAAAAAAAGGCAATGATATCTGTGGCTTGATAACACCTATGTATAGTGAAAGAAGAGGGTGGTTTTGTGTAACTAGCTTTACAATCTGTTTGCAGTACATCAGTTTCATGTTTGGCACTGAAACTACTTTAAACTGCAACAACACAAGGAGTCTAGAAACCAGTGGATGAACTCAGTGCAGCTCAGCTCCCATCATTCATATTGAATCTATTGTTTTACAGACTTGCTCTTTCCTCTAATTTCCAGTTACCTTACTGAGTTCGATTAATCTGTTGCTGCTATTAGTTCCATGTACCTAGTGTACAGGCACAGGGAGTTGAAGTAATACATTTACATACATTTTGTATTCTACATTTTTTAATAAACACTAATGAATATTTAATCATCAGGTTAGTTTTCCCCATTTTAGTAATCTGCAATTATCCCTTTGGACTGTATTTTAGTGACTGAAATGAGCAAGTGGGCTCATTATGAACTCAATATACTCTATGCAGCATTTTTTGTTTTTCCATCCTTTTTTTTCAGCATTTAAGACAGAAAAGAAACATTGCAGAGAGCAACAGAAGTTTGACTTAACGGAGTTTTTGGTCCTCTTAACCTCACGCCCTGAACATGGCTGCTCAAGTGGCCTGTGCTTGCAATTAAACATAACCAAACATAATCAGGTAATCTTTCTGTTAGCTTCCTTCTCTCAGCACTCATGCTAAGCAGTCACAATAAATGATTTTCAGTTTGGTAAGTTAACTCATAGTTTCCCAATTTGACTATGAGCATGTTCACATGAAAAGAGAAGGTGTTTTGAGCATGTGACCAATTACAGACATCTGGTGAACACTTATCTCAAATATATTCTGATCTGGCATTAAAATCTAACCCATATGGCACCTTAGGTCTGCAGCATAAGTTACCATGACAACGTATCCTAGTATGAGGTGAACCACCTTAACTCTGAAACCTAAAATTACCTCGATAACCTCAATTCCTATTTGGTAGTACAGGCCTCAGTGTGTTCACCGGATAACATCACAATGCAGTGAAGTGGAGAGAAGTGGAAAATTACGATAACATCAGAGGGATTCATACAATACCTGTGTATTAAATAATAATAATAATAATAATAATAATAATAATAATAATAATAATAATAAACTGTAGTAGGATCATGAGTTTTACAAATTTACGTGACGGCTGTGCACCAGGAAAGATTTTTTTTTACATAGCTATGATTTATTGCCACAGTCCTCAAACATGCTTTGGTTTTTCAAAGAACTCTGCAGTTCCCTGCTGCCTGGAATGACTCAGCCAATCAGAGAAAACAAGTACTCCTTCCAGCTATGCGTCACTATCTATTTCCTGTCCTAACTCTATCTTTTGTGGTGTTTAAAGGCATTCAACACATCAGCAATTTTTATTGTTCATTAGCCAAAACAAATCACCTAAAGGTAGACCATCATAGCTAAAGCACAAAGATGAGCCCGCTATGGCTTCAGTCATTCGGACTGATTTGATTTGAGATTGAATTTCTTACCAGCAGTAAACAAGCTGCAGGGCACACTCGACATGAGGCAGGGGGAAAGCCTCGGTTGTCATGACAAGTCATGGAAATGAGTTTGATGGTATTGTTATGCACAATGTGTGGGGCATTATTGTCCAAACTGTTGGCAAAAATAATACAGAATGTGGGTTTTTTGTTTCTTCTGTTTGGTTTCTATGACTGCTGTTTCGCTGCGATGCCAAAATCGTTAGGGGGGGTAAAGTGGGTAAGCTTGATCATGCACTGGCATTCTATCATTTAGGCAATACTCTACATTTAATGGTGGTGACATCTACCCAAATTGTTTGTAAGGCTATTTTGTTTCCATGTGGAACAAAACTCTCGTCATGCAGATTTGACCACATCGTTTCGCTGTCTGTGAATGGTGCAGCATTTTGTTCCTGAGTTAACAGAGTTCCCACATACACTACCAATTATTTCAGTTCCCAAGGTCATTTTGCTCTTCAATCCAGAAATAAAGACATTTTTTGGCAAGCTCTGAATCACAAATGGATGTGAATAAATCATTCTAATAGTGCACACTGACAGTCACGATCTTTAAGTGGTTTTCATGCAGCTTTGAGCCAAATGTCCAGGCTAATTATATTTGATCCAGGGATCTCCTCATCACACGTTTCTGTGCTCCCTAAAAAAAATTCTGAATAGGGCCTGATGAAAGATTTTTATCACCGGGCTACATGTGTTCACTGCAAAGGTGCTGCAGGCCATTAACACGCCCGTCAAACATGCGTGCATGCAGACAAAGCAAAAGATGTGTGTACATGTTCATACCGATGCCTCCGTGCATACTTACTTGGAGCACACAATTTATTTTTGTAACAAGACAATGCTCATGATTATATCCATATATGTTTATACTTCTCAGTTTCAAATGTTATTTTTGCCCCAAAGTGTTTAGCTGGTTTCAAAATTTAAGCCACCACATCAACAAAACAAGTCATTCTTTTTTTCTTTTTTTTTTTCCCATAAAACGGATGCAGCACTTCCACACTCAGAGGTCATGTCCTTCACTCTTGTCCTGATCCAGTCCTGCTGAGAGTGAGCCATCTCCAAGCACTCACTGGAAATCAAAAATGGCAGATGAATTGAACCAGTTTTTGGAACACTCATTCTGATCGATTTCATTTTCACTGACACTGGCACTGCTGAGTACTTTTAATCCGATTAGTGTATCTGGTATCAGGTCAATAAAGTTTTTAAAGGGTTTAAAGGATATCCCAGGAAGCCTGGAGGGACTTCCATAGTAAAGCACATTTTCCAAGAAGGAAGCAAAAGCTTTTAATTGATTTCTCATCCAAAATATATCCTGTCTGGGCATTTGCACATCTAAAAACAAACTAACCTTCTTCTTTTTTCTAGAACTGAACGTGGAAGCCATATTTGAGGATTTTCAGTTTGGGTTTTGTCTCCTAGTTACACACCCATGTCTTTGTTGTTGACGATAAACCAAAATCATTTGACCCATGAATGTATTTAAATAAGCTGGTTTTGAGGTTTTTTGTGGTCTTTTGTGTTTGGTATTGCACAGTGAGTGTTGTGTTTCAGCATTCGTAATGTGGTCAGCATTCACACGGAAGGGATGTCCAGTAGTAGAGGGCAAAAGGGTGGCGTTCCTGAGCGTGAACTCAGATGCCTCCAACTGTGCAATCTGCAAACGCGGACCAAATGAAAATATCGGTGTCTTTGTTTTCAGGGTTGTCGACACGTGAGTTTCTGCATTTCTAAATGCATATGTCTCTGCAGTTCTAGGAAGTCTCACTTTCTTTTGTTTGTATATTTGCACTGGAAGAAAGCTGGGAATGGCTAGAGTCTGGACAAAACAGGCAGGCAGACAGATGAACATGCCAAACTGTGACCAAAAGGGAGGAAGGCAAGGTTAAAAACATGGAAGGACAAGAGGAGGAAAAGACGGAGAGAGCTTGGATGATGGAGAAAGTAGAGAGAGACGGGGCCCCTGACCTGACCACACTTACACACTTGGGCCTCTCTCCCCTTGCCAGCTGTGCATTGTGGTCGACTCAGAGAGAACACACTCGCACACACATATACTTATCTACGCATGCTGGCGATGAGGACATACTTGGCCTGTGTGAATGTGTGTGTATGTGTACGTGAGCATAAGTGTGTGTTTGGATGTGACAGCCTATCCATGCGTGCTAAAGAGAGTGCGAACGCTACCAGAAATCCTACCGTCTGTGTTTGTTTTTCCTTCCAGCCTTTTTGCCTTTGTTTTCACGTCCCTGAACCTGTATGCACATCTGTGCATGTGTGTCTGTGCGTGTACATATATTTACATGTCTGCTGAAGTGTGCTGGTGCTCATTTCCATCTGTTTTTCTTGCACTGCCACTCGAGCGCGCAGGATATTGGTGTGCAGCCTGTCCCCCTGCAGCACTCCATCATCTCAGTCGCTTCACTGTGTGTCCACATGTGTGTCACGTCTGTGAACCATTAGCAATGTCGAGCACAAATGGAGTAATTAGAAATAAGTACTCAAAGGTGCAACAGAGAGACCCTGCAACCTCCCACAATCCTTCGCCGCATTCAGAGGCCACCGTTCCCACCATTGGATTCTGACGGTTGCCCAACACGCACGTCTCTGCAAATAGAAACAGCCCTGCTAACAGGCAATGTGGGCACCCTGTGTTTTCAGAGCAGGCCTCGGTGAGTGCTGACTGGCTCTCAAAGTGGTTATTTTTACCATGTGTGGAGTTCCGTTGGACTGGCAGGGGAGAGAGGTGCAGGAAATGCAACATGGTCAAAGATTCAGTGTGGAAAGTTCCCTCTTAAGACAGCATTTGTCATGTCTGTGTATTATTCAGAGTGTGTGTAGCGCACACGCTGTGTGTTTATGTGCCTCTGTGGGTGTATATGTGTAGAATACACTATAACCAAATGCGGGTGGGCTTTTACAGTATCTGTTGGCTGTGTTTAGACGAGGAGAACTGTCCGTGTGTTTGTTTGTAAGAGTGTTGTGTGTGTTCGTCTCCCCAATTCTAGGAAACAGGCTTTCCTTGGCAAAGCAGGCAGCGAGTAAATCTGCTAAAAACCTTTGCGACCCCCACCCACCATCACCACCCCCAGCACCACCTCCACCCTAACCTGCCAGGAGAAGAAGGGAACTGATACTGGCATAGGGGAGCGAGCATGCCAGCATCCTAAAGTTAAGGTTTTGGAGTATCAGTGAGATGCACGCACACATGAGCATTCAGATAGTCACACATAAACTCGTGCTTGCCCACACGATGCCCACATGTTCATGTTTGCATGAATGTGGGGACTTCCCCATACAACCTCATGCCATCTTAATTCAGCGCCACCAAGTGCAAAGTAGTATACACAGAAGAAGGAAAAATGCAGTGGAAATGTTGTACTTCTCTAGCTGAGGTCAGTTTTGGAGACAAACCCCATGTTGAAGTAGAAACCTGAAATATGTGCCTTAATCGCTGTCCTCACGCTGCCCTCCAGCGATACGTGCTCTTGCCCAAGTTAAACAAAGGACAAAGAGGGGACGCGGCACAAACATATTTGCATATGCACACAGTTTACTCTTGAGTGAGCGCAAATACTGTGTGCAAAATGGATCCAAATAATCGTAGGTGCAGGCTAATTAAGATAACACATTTTCCATTGCTTATAATCAGTCACATATGCAAACAAATCTGCTCACTATGCATAGATTTTATGGACCCTCGTACGCACATGCACATGCACATAGACATAAACGTAAACACGCTGGGGCCACCATAAATTACAGTCATCCCATCTGGGAGCATTAAGAAGCTGTTAATGAATAGGGTGCTGGAGCAGCAGCCACAAGTGGAGCGAGGCAGCTGGAGGAGGGAGGGGTGCTGGAGGCAGGGAGGGATGGGGGGTGGATAGCATCTGGGCAGCAGATATGTGTGTAGTCATGTAAAAGAGGTTGCGGTAACAGTGCACGTCTTGGGGGAGGAGAGGAACTGAAAGATCTGTTTTGAAGCCAGTGCTCTCCGTGACCTGCCTGGTAGAAAATGCTCTGTATGAGCGTTTCAAACACAAATAACCATAATCATAATAATCTTCCTTGTAAGATGAAATTCTGCTGAAGGTCAAACGTGAGTACTCACATTTTAAGCTCCAACATCTAACATTATTTCAAGATAAAAAGCAAAATAAACCCAGTTGCCTCACAATCCCTGATACATAATGAGCTGCAGGGAGAGGCGAGCCCAGACTAATGACTTCACTTTATCTATGGGAGGTGTCGGAGGTTGTGTGGCAACAGAAGGGCCAGTTATCTTAAGTGACCTTTTAATACTCTAAGCCTTTTCAGTACACTTCCAGTGGCGGGTGTTCAAAGTGGACACATGGGTAATACACAGAGCAGAAGTGTGCCTCAGAAAGAGACAAAAGACACCACCTGTATGCTAATTCATTGTGAGGCTTTCACAGAGGGCAGCAGTGCAGAAGCACAAGGATGAAGTGTGTCGCTCCTTTAAAGAAAGCCCGGGGCTATAAAATGGAAGCAGAGGCCAAAAATTGATTTCGGACCCACGTTTTTTTAACAAGTAAAAAGGCGAGAAACAAGAAAAATCTGAAGTGTGCCACTTTATGGGAGGGAGGGTGCTGTAAAATTGATTTTCTCCTTCTTTATAAGGCTGCAAAGAACAGAGACAATAAGAGCAACGTGGATGAGTGAGTGCAGGATGGTGCTGAGGAGAGAAGAAAGGGCACAGGCAGTAAAATTCATTTCCAATCTATGTGTTAAGTAATGAGAAAGTGAGAATGGTAGAGTGTGCCTCTTCAGATGGCAGAAGGTGTCTGAGGAGACAGATAGGACCAAGGGCTGTAAAATTCATTTTCCCTTCCGCTCTTTAAGTAATGGAATAGCCAAAGTCTCTGAGGGTGAGTGTGGTGTCTTTGTCAATAAGCAGAGGGAGGGAAAATGGAGCAATAAAATTCATTTCCTTAGTCTTTATGCTGTTTTCCTAAGAATGAGACAGGTTTGTCTAGCAGAGTGTGCCATGGAAAAGGGACTGCCGTTCATATGGAAAAAAGGAAGTGAGGTCAGAGGCTATAAAAGTCTTTTTCTAATTGCCTCAAGTGATAAAGCAGAGTAGCAGCATGTGCCTGTTGAATGTAGGGTGGAGTAATTGCTATTAATCTGATTTTTAGAGTAGCATGCTTGCACAAAGACCTAGACCGTTCCGCCTTCACAGCCCTGGACCACACATGTGTTCCCTTTGCTCATTCATAAACAGACTTATGTAAACACATCTTGAGCATGCACACAGGCACACCAGTCGTGTCAGCTAGATTTACCACTATCTCTGTGCTCCTTTAGACTCTGGAGCTGCAGCAGCTCTTTTATTTTTTCCACACTATCTTGTTTCAGCTGTAAAGCCCCGAGCCATCTATTTACACTGTGTCTCACTGTGTATACATTCCGACCTCTGCGCTGTGAATTTTTCACACCATCTATTACTATATTTCAGCTGCAAACTCCTGAACCGTTTTTAATTATATAAAGCTCTGTCAGTGCACCTTTTTTTTTTAAAACTCCACTCTATCAGCCAAACAAGCTGCAAGAAAAAGAAACCTCAGAGCTGGAAAGTTGCATGGATACTACATCTCATCTGTCAGCAGGAGTCGAGTGAACATGCATGTAAAGTATAACCTGTTAGCAACAGTTTCACTGCTGTTGCTATCACTGTGACAGACAGAAGGGCATGATTCTGGGCAGCTGCCAATATCTCCTGTTTCCCTCAAGGCTGCCGAGGGCCGATCAGTGCTAGAAAGGTCTGGGTGCTTTGGACAGATCTCTGTTCTTTCAGGGAAAGAAGAACATATTTCTTTCAGTTCAACATATTTCAGGGGATAACGAGAAAACACGGATGGCTTCTGAGGCCGTAGGCGTAACACTGTCGCCACTAAAATTTAGTTAAGATGACTATACTCTGGGATCAGGTGCATTAGCCTACAGCTTCCTCCAAAAAAGTGTCTCTGCAAGCCTCGTCACCTCGATTCAACTTTCTCTCTTCACATTTCCTCTGGAGAAACGTGCTCTGCTTGCACCTGTGAGATTTTTAGAGCTCTCCGTTAAAAATCTCATTATGTAAGTGCAGTGCGGTGCTGGGCTGTTTAAAAAAATGAAGTGATTTTAGGTTTGCTTTCTTCTCAACCTTATGTTAAGGGGAAAAAAATCGATACACCGTAGTATCACTGTATTTTGCATGGCAATATTATTGATTGATACACAGACACCAAATATCTATAATACCATAATATCTATAATGCCCTTGACTATGGCACATGGTTTTCTGGTGATTGCTTTACATGTGTTGCTGTTTTGGCTCAAATCGGTTTGATGTTTAACACCAAAGGTAAGAAGTCTTTTTTGAAAATATATGGAGTAGAAAGTGGAGATATTTATTTAAAAATGTAGGCAGTAAAAGTAAAATGGTTTCTACATCTGATTAAAGGTGATAAATCACAGTATATGTTACTGAAATATTCAGCATATCGCGAAATATCAAAAATCGCAATATCGTATCGTAGGCTGAGGTGATTCCCACCTCTATAGCTTTGTATGGGTTGCAATAAGGTAATTGTGCTTTGCTTGTAACTTGGTGGGCAACTTATTCACACTTAGCCCCTCATACACTCTCAGTCTGTTGTGCTGTTGTGTCAAGGAAAAGCAGGGGACGGTAAACAGAACCTCTGGGTGGTCCCCTTTCTCCGGGCTCGCACTCCCTGGACACACTGTAAAGTCTGCTGACAGGAGAAGAGCTCTTTTCTTTTCAACACAACCTGCGTCGCTGCACTCCTCTCCTTTCTGTTCTGTCGCTTGTTTGTGGCTGCCAGAGTCTATGGAACTGCCCTCATACATATTGAAGGGGCTTTTGAGGAATCCACCAGTGTGCGGCTTTTTCATCCTCCTCTCCCTATTTACATTTGAGTGTCAGTCTCTCCCTCTTTTTCTCCCTGCATCTGTCTGTATCTCTCTAAGAAGTACTTTTGCATTCCACTATTCAATTTAGGTTTTTCTCACCCTCGTCCACCTGCCCACTTTGATGCAGGCCCCCCTGTTTTCTCACACCACTTAGCGCTGCCTAAATATTTCTGGTCTTTGTTTTGAGCCAGACCTTCTCTTTACTCCAATTTTCTTTTGTTTCCAGAGGTATGTCTTGTTATATTCCAGTAGATCTCTAGATTTTCTCAATGTCAAATTATATATGTATGTATATATATATGTGTGTGTGTATGTATACACAAAAATATACCATTCTGGTATATTTCTGTTCCAAAATTCAGTATTAATCTATTTCTGCTTGTTTTAAATCATACTCCCACGTCTCCTCACTTCCTATTTATTATTTTCTTCCATCAATCGAAAATCACTATTTTATCCTGTGTCCCTGTCTCCCCTGCATTTGTATTTTATGCCTCATCTGAAGATCTTATTACATCTTGTGCCTCCCCTCTCTCCCTCTGTCCTTCTTATTTGTTTCCTGTCTATTTCTATCTTTCTCACCCTCTTGCCAGCCCCCTCTTATTCATTTGGCATCCGTCCCTCCTTCCGCCTCTCCCCTGCACTCACTTTCGCCTCAGATATATTTCTGTGTACACATTAAGTCTCTTTTCACCTTGATTCTAAGCCGTCCTTCCCTCACATATCTTCTTGTTATTAAACTTCCTGTAGATCGTCGCCTCGCATGTAAAATTTTTAAAATGTTTTCTCACTGCCTCGACTAGAAGGGACATCTGAAGTGGAAATCCATTCATTGTCAGCCTTTCCTGAATTACTCTGCCTTGCCCAGAGTAGGAACTGCATTGTTCATTTGTTTGCCTGTGAGTCACCTGCAATATCTCAGACACCATTTACCAGATTTGGACAGTTTCAGGGAAATGATGCATTGCACCTTAAAATTTCAATCTTCCCAAGGGAGGCAGCCATAATCACAGGTCAGTAAAAGTAGCGTGTTGGCTAATTGCTGTCCCAAAGGTCTCCCTGCATCATTTATTGGTAAGACATGTTTATTGCTGCCTAATTTTTTGTCCCCCTTTTCTTCATTTTCCCCGCATCCTTTCACGTCACATGTTGTCCTTCTTAAGTGCATCTTTTTTAAGCCCCTCACTCTCATCTCGCTCGCCTCTTCATTTTAGCTTTCATTCTTCGTCTTACGCTCTTGTTATCTAACATTGTGTTTGCATTTCTCCTCAGTCCTCCTCCTCCTCATCCGCCTCCTTCTCAGCTGCTCTTTGTCTCTCAGTATGTGCTTCTGTGATGGTGGGTATGCAGGCATACATTTTTGTGTGTCTGTGTGCGTGGGTGCTTTCCTGAATGTCTAAGCATACCGACTGACCAGCTGTCAGCAAGGCCGCTAACTGCGATGCCGCCTTAATAGTATTACTTGATCTCCAGTCTTTCAGCTGGCAAACTCATTGAATAAGGCTACGCATAATCAACCACCGCTTTATTTACCTTTGATAATTAACCACAGCTAATTAAGAACTGACACTTACAACTTCATCTCTTTGCTGTAAAGTGATCGGTTACTTACTGATTGCTTTGCTCTAAAACTGCTCCACCTTGTCATTAGCTTTGCTTTCTGTTGCCTCAGGAAGTTGAAGAAAAATCATTTGCTCCAAAGGAGGCAGAGCGAACTTCTTCTCAAGCAAACTACTGGGAGGAGGAGAAGGGTTATGCTATCTTTACAGAGAATTTCATAAGAGGAGGTAGATCTGCGTAATGCTAATTATAGGAAACACTTCATTTCATTGTCTGCAAAGAAAGAGCTCATAGGTCCAGGAACAACTCCTGCAGAGAAGCTGCAGTGACTAACAATAGAGGACAAAAACCAAAGAGGCCGAGACACACAGTGGACTGGGCACCGCCGGGCTGCTCCAGAGTTCACACCAACACAGGTCGCTTTATGTAAATAAATGGTGGGCTGTTGTTTGGGGATGGGGACGTTATGACAGTCATTAAACCTCTCATTTGTATTCACAGCTAAGGGACCAAACACTTTTCCTTTAATGGTTATGTAGGAGAGCGTGAAAAGGGAAAAAGACCAACGATCTCCAACAGAGAAAAGGAGGCAACTTGATGCAGATCTTTTCAAACTTGCTGCTCAGGCTGACGCGGACTAATATGTTAAACAGGCTAAAAACCCTTCCACAAACATGACTTCAAACCGATCACCTGAAAAGGTATGTATATTTGATATTTCGTACATTTGGAGAAAAATAAACCCTGGCTTGATTTATCTGTTCGGGATCATGGAAAGTGCATTTCTATGACATCATCTAATTACACTGGCTGAAACGGTCAAAAAAAAAAAAAAGACGCAAATTATGGACAGGCGAGTTCCCATGCCTGCATAAAACGGTTCTCCCTATCATTTTCCTATATCTTATTTTCATGCCACGGAACAGGCTTGGTGCAAATCCCATCAGGATTTGAGGAGAAAAGGGTTGTGTTTATGTGTGTGCGTGCATTTGTGTTTGTGTCTGTGCGGACATGCACGCCTGCAAAGATACATTTGTGCATCTATCTGTCTGTCTATATATAAATGTATATGTCTTTCTGTTTACTCATTCAGAAACTCAGGTTGGTATGAAATTAAAGGTCTGCTCATTTAGGCCCTGATAGAGTTTTGACATAAACGTCGGCGTGGAGAAAGCGTTTCCACTAAAAAAATTTTGATTGCAATGCAAATGACAATTATGTTTGCAGTCCCTCTCAGCCTGTTATCTTGCCACCGAGCCAGAGAAAACAATTGGACTCTCAAAAAATTGATCCACTGGGATGAGCGCTCTCCATGAATACAAAACACATTATTTTGGATGACCTGCTTGACACTGAATAGCACACAATTACCATGTATATATGCCTTTCTGTATTTGCTCTGTGTGATATGAAATGGCCTGTCTGTTTGGACAGAATGCATTGTGAATACTCAAAAGCCCCGAGCACAGAATGCATTGTCTGTAATATAAAAAAGACCTCTTGAGTGTGGGACTGTTGCAAGAGAAAGTAAATAATAGTCAGAGTTTATGTAAACCTCTTAGCAAAATCGCAGTGTGGGTGTCTCATACTGGCGATTATTCAAAGACGAAGGACAACAGAGCACAGAATTAGACCTGGGTTAACAGGTGATGCAAATAGATATTAGTGCTTTAATCTGCTTGGAGCACCAGATGAGTGGGATGCATCTGCACCGTGACAATTAAACTGTCAAATAAACTGTTGATTTGCGTTCAGCAGTCTACCTGGCAGATCAATTATCTTGTTAAACTGTCAGCTACAGTCTTCTGGAATTCCACGTTTTCTTGTGGCTCAACACCAAACTGTATGAGGCATGTTTAAACACAAGCAGAAGATCTTGAAAGCTTCGCCTCACAGATGCACTGAGCTTAACAGGCTGTAAGAAAGCAATAATTTCTTTCACTCTTCTTCTCTTATATGCTGTGGAATGAGACACCTTTCAGATTAAGTCTTACAGTGTGGTTACATCAGGAGTGTATCGCGCACCCTCTGCACTCCTTCTGCGCTTTCTTAAAAATCAGCCAAACTCCTGCAGAGTTTATACGATCCTGTCCCTGAGTCTTATTTACATCCTAAAAACGGAATCAATCCTCTCATCTGAACTCATTATCCAGAAAGCGCCCCCCCCCCTTTTTTTTCCCCTGACTTAATTTTAGATTTTTGATGTTTTGAAAGCTGTTATGCTGCTAATCGGGCATAGCAAATAAAGTGCTGTGTCAAGTAGAAGCAGGCTTGAAAACCCCTTCTGGCAACAAGGCCTCACTCTGCTGAACAAGCAGCCCGCGGTCCTGATTATCCATGTCAATGGAACAGAAAATGAGAATAAAGATTTGCAGTGTAACTGACAGCAAGAAGGTTACATGCTTCCAGTTAAATCTGCAGACTTTGTATTTGGCCATGTAGAGCTCTTTAACATTCATATGGCATCCAAGGTTTGAAAGCTAGTTCCTATTTTTCGTTCTTTCTTTAAACATTTTATAACATACAAATTTAAGCCCTCACAGTCACGATGGGAATCACATAATCATGGTCATCATTAATGTCTGTCATCATGCAGAAGAGCCGTTGGAGATAAATCTACTAGCAACAGTTTGAAGAATCACTATACAAACATACCAGATGTTGCTCAACTAGTTCTCAAGCGAATGGTGTTGCAATTCAGTGACAGCTAAGGTCTTATGAGAAAAGAAACACGCTATTTCAACTCATTTGAAAACTGAACGCAAGTGAAACACAAAATCATCTTTTGGATCCTGTAATGTACAGATTTTGTTTATAGTGTGTTGCAGAAGCGGCAATGTGGCTGTGTATTAATTGTATGATGTAATGTATTGTTAATTTTTCCAAGTTAGCACAAGTTAAAAGTCTCAACAACTGAAACACTGTTGCAAGTCCGCTGTAGATGTTGCCATATTCAAGGACGCGCTTTCCTGCTTTTGAACACGTTTATAACAATCCACGAAATAAACAAAAGCAGTGACTTCTGGTAGTTTATAACAAGAGCTATCAATTAGAGATTTATTTAAATACAGCTGTTACACTGAGGTAATGTGGACACGTGGAAATTTGTCGCATATGACATTTATTTACACTTGAAGCATAATAAAGTTACGATTAAAAAATCTGGCATATAAATCACAGTAAGCGCTTTGTGTGTTTACTCAGACACCCTGTACACGCTGGAGTGGTGATACTGTGCACAACACACACACACACAAAACACGCAAACTTGCAGAGAAACCTGTGCAGCTCGCTTCTCTCGGACAGCCCTCTGATTGGTCTCCACCGGCAAAGGAGGCGTGACACGCGGCTGTGGGCGTTTCACAAAACCAACCTCCACTCAGCTCAACCTCTCATTCACTACGGATTTGTCGAGTAATCTCAGTCTCCCTTCACTTATTATTTTTTTTATTCCTTTGCGAATATAAAGAATTCTCTTTCATATCTGCCGCTTGCGTTGATTTTCTAATGAACGGGTACACGGATAAGCTTCCTCAGTAAACTTTTAGGGGGTTTTTTCTTTCTTTTTTTTGTGCAAAACCCACCTGAGTTGTGTTCCGTCTCTGCACGCCTTCACTCCTCTCCACCATGGATTTGGTTTGGATTGTGGGCTTCGTCGGGAGCGTCTGCGCCTGGTTTGCTTCAGCGGAGCGGCACAGTATCTACTGGAACAGCACGAACCCAAAGTAATTATGTTTTACATTTGCGCTAATTTGGCGCACTTCAAATCGTCTTTACGCACTCTTGTTTCTTAATCGGTTCAACAAATTGATTTACTTATTGCATCGAACACACTTTTAACCGCATTTGCAGTGTTGGCCGTTATCTTATATTCAGATGCGTCCTGAATAGTTGCAGCTCATGTATATTCAGCGAGCTGCTTGGGATGAGCGCCTGATAGGATCGACTGTCTGCTGTTGTCATGATAATGCGGGACAGTTAGGAGTATCTTCCCTCTTTGCCTCTTTCTGAGCTCTAACCTGTTATCGTGGTGTTGTTTACCTGTAATTCATTGTTTAAGCTGTCCGGATTTAATCCGTTTCGCAATCTGTGTAGCCTACCTGCACAGCAGCATTAGTTACACCAGGTTATGTCATCTGTTTGTATTTCTGGGCTGATATTGAGGCGATTAAATAGTTCACGCTTAGTAGGGACGAGAGCTACTTTAAATGTAAATGCGGGGGGAGTGGGGGTGCAGAGGAAACAGCGGGTTTCTGAGGTTTATTACATTTATCTTTGAATACTGCTTGTCTTATCTTGCCCGCATTTCAGCATGTGGACACAGTGTTTTTGTATGTGCGTGTGCGTGCAGCAAAAATGTCAGTAAACTTCTCTTATGTCTGTATTCATGAGATGCACTTCTACCCGGATTTGGATTAAATTTTTCCCTGGCAAGGGTTGTATTTTTTTTCCCCCTGTTGATTTTTACAGGCTTGACTCACTGCAGAATGTGTTGAAAGATCTGTTGCAATATCCTCCCCATCTGACACCGAGTCCTAACCTCTGAGTGGAGTGGGAGGTTGCCATATCTCCTAAATCAAGAGATATCACTTGGGTTCTTACGTGGCTGTCAGAGAGACATAGGGGTGTTCATATTTCAGGTGGTAAGACGAGTAATAATGGTGTATGACAGTGACAGAGGAGGTAACTTGAGGCCTGCCCAGTAGGTCACACTGTGGGAGAGAGATGGATTGCTCAGGGAGGAGAAATTGGAGCTCAAATTGTCGGGGTTAGGGGCCATTTGGAGTAAGTGGGGGTCAATTAGAATTATGGTTGATGATGGCTGGGTTGACATGGCTCGGGGTACGAAGAGGGTTAGGTTTTCACTCCACAGATGAACCTCTACGTGCACCCCTGCACAAACACACACGAACGATAGGGCAAGTACAAACAGGCACTCCTGGCAGTCAATCCCTCAATCACAAACCAGCATGTTCAGTCGCACCAAGTGACGTCTTTTGAATCAATCAGTGCTGGGCTTACACACTTTCCCTCTGGTGGGCAAACACGTATTGTATATTCAAGCGTTCTTCCACACAAGCTTACGTTCAACCACTTTCTCCCTCCTCATTTCCCCTGTGGTTAAAACAACAGCAGTTGCTGTTCTCAGAAAGTCCGTAATTACAGCGACAAAGCCTTTCACAGGAAATCAGAAAGAAGTCCCAGATGGAAAGGCGTTCTGCTGTGTCCCTGCTGTGGAATGACAGTGATCTTTCCCATATATATACACTGATAATCCGTCTTTTTGCACTTGCTTTTTTTTTTTTTTTTTCAGATGACTGTGCCAAATCTCTTCCTTTAGCTACTCTTAATCCTGTTTTCACAGAAAAAGCACGAGAGTTTTTATTTAGTGCTTTTCATCATTCACCACAATCTCCCCTCCCCTTTGACCTGTTACTTGATAGCGTGTTTTCTTTTTGTTGGTCCGGGTTAATTGTTCCATCCAATTGGTCAGAAAGCCATCGTTAATCAAATTGATCTGAGATTGATCGCCTTAGTCCATGTGGTATGTACTCATTTCCTTTTTTCTCATGCGGATGTGTTAAGGGATTTAGCAATAGACACAAATACGCGCATGCACGCACACATATACTCGCACAGTTTCCCTTCCCAACATGTTTGTGTGCACAGCTTGGGGCCTACTGACTTCCAAGACTTCCAAGGTCATATCTGCCTGTACCTAAGGACTACTTTTTGTGTTTCAGCACAAGCAAAATCTCCTACTGTGTGTGTGCGTGACCTTTTTGCTTGCTGGCATATTTGCGACCTTTGTTTCTGATTAGCAACAGTTTAATCACCAGCCAGGTTTGACTGCCAGAAAGAGGCTCACCAGTGTTCAGCTTTGGTCCCGGCATGCCAGCGTGTGTTTTTCGTAAAGGGAGTGTCTGTGCATAAGCTTACTCACATACACAGCATCGCCAGATTCAAGTGACTCACATGCTCTCATATGCATTAACCTAATCTCTCTCTCTCACACACACACACACCTACACACACACACACACACACACGTGTTACACATTTGGGATGGATGTTGACATCGGCCCAGGAGCCCTCTGGACTCTACAACTCCGATTTGAAGCAATAATCTGCTCTTTCAGTGCTTCTTACTCCCTTTTCCTTTTTCCCTGCTGACAGAGCATGAGAGGACCACCACCCCCACCTCCTCCTCTGCTTTGTACCTGTCTCTCCCTCTCTCTAGCACCTCCCTCCCCCTCTTCTTGGCCAGGTTCCCTCTGCAGCCTGGTTCTGTGGGCTCTGTGAATCTGTTAACCGTTTCATGGCACGCTCACACACGTTTGATCTCAAAGAAGTCTTTTAACCATTCTGTTATATTTCTGAAGTGACTTTCAGAACAGTTGTTTGATTTCTGCGTATCCAAGTTGTTTTAGCTTACCGTTCCTTCGTCAAACTTAGCGTGCTTCCTGCTGGCTCACACGAAAGTTATTCAAGGTATGTTTCACCCGCATGGAGCATTTTCTCGGTTTTTATCCGGTCAGTCCGGCTTTTTTGTGATGCTCCCCATACAAATTGGGGCTTGCTCTTCACGGTGGGCCACAGAAAAAGAATAGTAACTGGTGTGACTGATCGAGGGTCAGAGTTCGCTATGTGATGAAGTGGCACGGCCTCTATCAATCTGTCAGTCATTCTGTCACGTCGGTGGTCCCTGAATACTGGCTGCCACTCAGGCCAGCCCCTCTTCACACAGCCGTGGCTCTGCCTCTGGGAAACTCTCTTTCTTCCCTCTCCTGTCTTTTCGGTCCCCTTCACTCCTTCACCAGCTTTTATCTCAACTTTACAAGCTGTCCCTTTTCAGTCTATTATTTCCTCACCTCCAGCTCTGGTTCTCAGAGAAGGGGAGAAGGAGGGAAGCATGGTAAGAGGTGTGGAATTTTTTTTTTTTTAATCATTCTTGGCACCCATAGCGAGCCGTCACAAGGCACTTTGCCCTTTCCTTC
>VUQR01007604.1:28745-40487 GCA_015108515.1 Hemichromis elongatus | reverse complement strand
TGTATTGATAAAAAAAAAAAAAAAAAAAGGCTGGGACGCGGTGTAAAATGTAAGTAAGAAGAGACGGCAATGATTTGTAAATCAGACTGCATTTGTTTAGAAAATGGCTCAAGACAACATATCAGATGTTGAAATTCGGAGCATTTATCATTATTTTGAATTTGATGCTAACAACATGCCTCGAAAAAAGTTGTGGCAGGTGGGTCTTTACTGCTACGGCTGTTCATCTATGAAGTGTTGTAAGAGTTTTGGAGCTGAGGGACGTCTGTGTTTTTGTACCATTATCAAATTCAGCTGCTCAACAATTCGGGGCCTCTTTTGCTTTTTTTTTTTCTTCTTCAAAATGCGGTGACCCGGGCGGACTGCAATCTAGCCAATTTACCCCCTCCCCTGTCCCCTAATTTTTTTTCTTTTACTACTGAGCTATGCTGCTGGAATATGTACACAATGTGGTTGAACTTGCTGAAATCAGCTAGACCTTCCATGAAAAGGAAAATGGGAACATATGTTTCTTTAAAAGCTGTGTTTATTGTTCAGCCTTGATGGCACTATGCTAGATGTTTAGGTTACCCCTGCTGTGTGCACTAAGACACCATCAGACCATCACAGATGCTGACTTTTGAAGTGTGTCCTGAAACAAGTGAGGAGATGCAACAGCCATGATTTCTTAAATCATTTCAGATTGGTTCAGAAGTTCCACTTTGCCTTAGTTCGTCTTATCCTTTTGTTACCCCGATTAGTTTGTCAATCCTAAGCTTTTTTTTTAGATTGAGTTGCATGTGACCTTTATTTATATTCTTGTCTCTATCGCTTGCTAACTCAGGTGTGTTTTCACTTTTTCTGTCATTATGCATTCTGCTGCTCTACCTTTGTGTGTTTGTTTGTGTGTGCATGTAGCCTGCAGATGTCAATACTCATCTCCTGTGTTGACAGGCTAACTGACTACTAATGTTTCTCGGTAAACATCATTCAACTCCAGGGAGACACGGGATCAATGTGCACTCGGTGCATCAGCTACACTGGCCTCCCGTTCATCCATATTTACGGGCGTGTCCTCTGCAGATCATTTTTTCCCCTTATCGCATTTTCCTTCTTCACTCCACCTGAACGCACATATACATCCTCTCATACAAAAATTCTTTCTTTTTCTCTCTATCTCCCATTCCCAGGCGCCACAGTCTTTCCTCTGATTTCCCTGTTGTACACCGGCGTGTAGCCGATCAATATATAATCAGAGGTTTTGAGGCTTATATTTATTACTGCTCCGATGCTATAAGCACGGTTATCAGTCTCCTGCCACTTGCGTAACCCGCCTCCTCTGCCTCATCCCGACAGGTTTCAGCGGGATGACTATGCTGTGGAGGTGAAGCTTAACGACTACCTGGACATCGTCTGCCCCCATTACCCGCAGGGTGAGGTGCCATCGCTGGATGCCGAGCGATACGTGCTCTACATGGTGGAGCGGGAGGACTATGACACCTGCAAGCCCCAGTCATATGACCAGATGCGCTGGGAGTGCGGTCATCCATTTGCTCCTCACGCTCCTGAGAAGTTCTCTGAAAAATTCCAGCGTTTTACTCCTTTCACCCTGGGAAAAGAGTTTCGCCAAGGAGAGAGCTACTACTATATCTGTAAGTGTCACCGGATCTTTTTGTCAGACTACTTCTAGTTCCTAGTTAAACCTCTTTTCTAATAACACACAGAGATAGGGAGGCTGCCAAGATACAACGTATTAGCTTGGGATGTTTGCCTGACACAAAGTCAGTCATAGAAATGTGGTACTTATGTGATAAGGAGTAGATGCTAAATAATAATGCTAAGCGATCCTTAAAGTTATCATAATTCATGCTAAAATAAACATGGATATCTTTTTGAGACATTTCATTTAGAAAAACATCTTTTAATCATAAAAATCTGAAGGTCATTGCAATTTGTTGCCAGGAAATGATAAAAGTTCATTTCAATCCATCTAATTATCCCTGATATACAAAAATCTCACTTTTGCAACAAAGTGTGACCAGGGTAGTGTTTGCATGTTTCTGTACCAGGTGTGATAAGCTGCAGCTCAGTGGCCAGCTCTTTGAAAACTAGGGCACTGGCTCACTTTGCCAAGTTTTATGCAATACTAGCCTTGCTATAAACTGACCACAAAGCACAGGCAATGTTGTCACCCTGGCCATGCTTGTAATTAGATAAACGGCAGGACAAGACACACTGTGCCTGATCACAGATGGCTTCCCAGGGCTTTGCACCGTTGTTTTTCTGTTGCCAAGGGTTTGTGTGTCAGTGTTTGTATGCGTGTGTGCATTAAGGTGGATTAAGGGGCCAAGAGAGGATAAGTGTATTAGTAAGGATGTTAACGCCTGTTTTGTTTCTTTCTTCTTCCCTGCAGCCAAACCTTTGCACCATCATGGCCAAGAGTGCCTGAGGCTCAGGGTGGATGTCATAGCCGCAGATGGTAAGTTTGACCACCCTCTTGGATGAAAAGAAAGCAGTACAGTCACCTCTAACAGTCATGTTTTAGGCTATTGCAAGACAGAATGATTGATGGCCTCTTTTTTTTCCCAGGCTCTCAAGAGGCCAGAGTGGCTAAAGGGGGCACAGGTGGGACTGCAGTTGGAGCCAATGGCGGGGTCCACAACCCGTCCAACAGGCTGCCTGCAGGTATGTAGCCCAACCCTGTGTCCTATCTAATTATCCCTGACCCCAAAACAATCCAGGTACATTTGGGGTTTATGTAAATTTATGGTGCTAATGTGTTTTCTTTGTCTCCTGTCCTCAAGCAGATGACCCGGTGGTTATCCTGCCAGATGTTCAGAAGAGTGTACGGACAAACTCTGCAGTGGCAGCTACATCCTTCTCAATCCTCTCAGTGCTAGTCCCATTTTTGTTACTTCTTCTGTTGCACTGAGAGTGCATAAAGGATTTCTGTTGGCAGACTTTTTTTTGTTTTTTGGAGGGTTTTTTTTTTTTCCAGAGACTACAATGAAGACAGTCCGTGGGGTTGAAAACCACTGACTTAAAAAAAAAATCCTTTCCCAGTGCTGGCCACAGGGAGAGACTTCTGAAGCTTGCAGAGTACAGATGGACTTGCTTGCACAACATGTGCTGAGCAACTTTGAGCATTTGAGACAAGTACTTGTGCTTTGTCTTATTATTTTTCTTTTTTGTCCAAATTATGACAGTATTTTTCTGGAAAGACAAAGCTCTCCTTGAATTGTGCTTTTTGGGGCTCCCCCATCAAACCAAGGGAGGAATTCCCTGCAAGAGAGAAGAAAGAAGTTGAAGAGGAACCTAAAGTGGCTGAGGGACAATCAGGAGCTACGACACCATGTCAACCAACTTTGAAGTCAGCATTTAAAAAAAAAAAAAAAGAAAGTAATCTCAAACCTTTTGAGCCAAAGATCAGTCATCTCTCCAACTTGTACACTATTCCACCCTGAGTACTGTGTACTATTTGTCGTATTGTTATCGTAACGGTATTGCGTGACCTTGCTGTCCCGGGTGATTACGTTCTCTTAATGTAGCATTAACAGACACAAAAGTTGTTCTCATGATTCCTCTGCAGACCATGTGCTTATATACTGCAGCACTAATACTGCACATCAACATCCATTTAAAACAGTGCTTAATCCGGACACACACACACACACAATCATGGGACGCTCTGTAACACATGGAAACACACTACGTTGAATCATGTTACATGTACATTCTGTGAAGATAATTTATAACATTTGCAGCTGAGACGTTTTACTGTATATACCATGTGCTCACAAAATGAAATGTTTACTGTTGCCGATGGGGAGGGCCCCCCCGGTGGAGGTAGTATTTGTGTGAAAGGCAATATGTGCGTGTTTTTAATTGAGAACAGGAGAATGTGTGTAAGCTGTGCAGCGTTTGATTGAAAGCGTGTTGAGACAAATGTTGTTTTGTTTTTTTTCTGCCAAAAGAAACACTGAGATGTTGTGTGAACCGCAGAGAGGCTGGACTTCTCTGTTTGTTGGATCTCGCCTCGCAATGGTTAAAACTGTCTGACACAAAGAGCTGGTATTAAATCTTTCTTTTTTAGCGCAGGACTCACCCCTGTGTGTCATGGTGCTTTCCATCCCGACTGGGAAAACAAGCAAACACAAAGTGGGGCAATCAGCTATTTAGTTTTTAGAGCAATTTAAAAGGAAAAAGGAAAAAAAACAAAAACGTTATAGTCACCAGTTCACAACAGACGAGACACAGCATCAAACCAAGTTGCCAAGCACATCTTCACCTGACAGGCTGGCTTGATTCAACAAAGCACAACAGTGTATGACTACCATTGAAGTCAGTCTTTTTTTATCTGAATTCTTGTTACCTAATTTTGTACATGTGTAAGTAAGAGAAATGTATAATATGTGTATATATAAATATATTATAGATTCTATAAAAAAAAAAAAGCCTGTTTGATAAATATGATAAATGTGAAAACTTTTCATGTGAAAATTAAAAAAAAAATGTTTTTGAGAAAACCAGAATGACTTTCTTGTGATTGTTTTTAACCGTGGTGGTGTTTGAGCGCTGTTGGTCCACCCTTTTGAGCTTTAACATCTAATGGATGCATTAGCATAGGATTTTGTTTTGTGTAGTTACTTGTGAGACTTTTCCAGCATTAGTATAGTTTGTAGTAAAGTGGCTCTTCATCTATTTGTCAGACCTGCATTCTTTTTCAAATGCTGGGTGTCTCTTCTGGTTTTTCAGTTGTAAAGAAGTCTATGAAAATGTGACCCTTGGTTCTATTGCTCTTACTAGTTTCTAGTCATATTGAATAGAACCTGAAGTACATAATTTTATTATGTCTATCAGAATCAGAAAACAGGATTATCAGGGCTCTGTTATCTTGAAGCGTCAGGTTCTTCCACAGCTGTTCTGAAGGAATGAGCTCTGGAGACTGGCGAGATCACTCCATGACCTTAATGTGCATCTTTGTTAGCTATGTATTAATTGCCTTGGTATATTTTGGGTAATTCTGTTGATGGAAATCTAGTCCCAAAGCATAATGTTTCCACCTCCATGCTTGATTGTGGGGGTGGTGTTCTTTGGGTCATACCCAACATTCCTCTTCCTCCAAACACAGTAGGTCGAATTGATGGTAGACGAGTTCAATTTTGGTTTCACCTGACCACGCACTTTCTTCCAAGCCTTCTCCCACACAATTTCCCACACTAGAGCAGTATTATTCAGCTGTTTCTCTCCTAGATGCAGTTTTTAAATAGCTTACAAATAAAAATAATTAACATTTCTCCTCAAAAGTTGCAGAACATGCCACCACTGATCTCCTCCCTGCAAAGGAACTGAAATCAGCTGTATCTGTACAGGAAGAAAGAAGATATGTTGGATGTTTCTTTGTTTTTAGACTGTTACGCAAAGAACAACTTTGGTAACAGAAGTAACAATGCATTAGTACAGTTATTGTGTTACCAAAAACATAATGTGACTGCAATACTTCACATGCATTGGACCCAACACTGGCGGTGAGTGATGTCAGAGTGGCTGCATCCATCTTTTATAACCTTTTTGTATATCTGCAAATATCTGCAAAACTAAAAATAATTCTAAAATTTCCAGCTGTGCATTATCTTACATACTATTTAGAAAATGTTGACACATTTGGGGTGGCTGTGGTAGAGAAGGTCGGAAGATTGGTGGTTCGATCCCTTGCCGCTCCTGTTTGCATGCTAACATATCCTTCCGGCAAGATACGAACCCAGAGTTGCTTTTGATGTATTAATTGAAGAGTAAATGGTAGATAGCAAGCACCAAAGCATAAAAAACTGCTTGTATGACTGTGTGTATGTGTGTGTGTGTGTGAGAGAGAGAGAATGGGTGAATACGACGTATTATAAAGTGCTTTGAGTGTTCAAGCTGAGTAGAAAGGCACTATATCAGAACCAGTCAATCATCTTTTAACATCATACAGCTACCTGGAACATCATTAATAATAATAAAGTATTAGAAGTTAACTTAAAGCTGCCCTCAGCCTTGCAGAGCAGACTTATTTTCAATCCTGGAACACAGTAAAACATCTGAGACAAAGTTACAGTGACACTTAGCTTTCTGCTTGGCTGCACCCTTTCACACAGTTACTGAAGTAAAACATTCTCAGATAACTTCTCAGGAAGGTGAAGAGCAGATGGCATTTAGGTGTACAGCTGAGGCAGGTACAATTCCTCCACTATGTACGACATACAACAACAGCTGATCACTACAGGATAGACACATTAAGTATAAAGGGGTGGATATCCATAAATACTCTAAAAAGAACCAGCAGTCCAGTTTTCCAGTAATAGTCAAAAGAAAAATGTAGCTTTAAATTAGGGGATTTTGTGCTAAAAGGCTTTCAGGAAACCAAACTCCATTTTGCTTATTGATTACACTAGGAAGATCTCCCAAGCAGCACATATCACAGATAATGGCTCAGATACACTAATGTGACAGGAGACAAATAGAATAAAGGCTAAGATGGTCAGAGACAGGAAAAGCTGCGAATGAGATAAAAGAAAAATGAGGTGCAGTCTGTTTGTTATTACCATTAGCATTGTCTTTTGGCAGGAAGATTGAATACGCCTTAGTGACCCCTCTGCTATCTTTATTTCAACCGTATGGTGAGTTTCCACACTCAGCCCCAGCACCGACACACCTCCTCCTCTCCAACCATGATAGTTTGCATGTCTGCAAGCTGTATGACAAGCCATTGTTCTCATCGCTTCTTCTCTTGTCTCACCCTTCCCAGGGGAGCTTTATGGCCGTGACAGTAAAAACAGCTGTAGCACCAAACACTGGTGCCACAACCTCCCAACTCCCCAATGTTTTCAGACGTGGCCGTAAATTAAGGGCGTCGGACAGGCCCTCTTAACCGTCCGACCCCTGGAAGAGGCTCCAATGAGTAAAAGCTTGTCAAGAGGAAACAGTTCTTTTTATTTACTCACTCGTTCAGCATACCAGCTTAATTAAACGTGAACAGCAAGAGTGAAATCTTTAAACACCATAAGAAACGGTAAAGAGAGTCAGCAGATAACTAGAGCAAACGTGTTGCACAAACAGCAGGAACAATGACTTTACAGACCTAGGAGAAAAGAAACTACATGGATTTTATAGCTCAAATTTACAGAACAGAAAGATTAAGTACAAGCAAATAAAGCTAAACTGCAATACAGAGTGACACAACAACAACAGTTGCCTCAAGGGACTTTATATTGTAATTTAGACCCTACAATAATACATACAGAGAAAAACCCAACAACCTATGAGCAAGCACTTTGGCGACAGTGGGGAGGAAAAACTCCCTTTTAACAGGAAGAAACCTCTAACAGAACCAGGTTCAGGGAGGGGCGGCCATCTGCTGCGACCGCATTTTGTCATCACAAAATGCTGTCTTCTTACCCAGACTGCACTTCTTAAATATTGCCCCTTACATTTATTCCATACAGGGTTGGCACCATATATGCAGAGTGCATTTACAGAAAAATGCAGTCGCAGTTATAAAAGTGCAAAATCATCTGTCCTAGATTTTCAAGTCAAAGCAAGAGACACACGAAGGAAATGCAGAGACATCATCTGTAGGTGCAGAAGTGGATCAATGAACTCATCTCACACACTTAGGCAGCTGACTGAGCGCACAATATCCTCAACACAAAAACATTTGTTTTGCGATTTTTTAAGTAGGGTCACGCTTTAAAACCAGCTGCACAAACTGATGAATGAGCTCTTTTGGGTTTCAAAGGGAAATCTGACCTGCATGGGCTCATCCGCTCAGTGTCCACTTCAGTCATGCTGGTTGCCATGTTTTCTGCAGAAGCGCTAAACTACCTAGATTGAGTTCACACTGCAGTATCTTATCAGCAACATGAGTGTTTAAGCTTTCCATTACTAAATCGTATGAACACCGCAATAGGATATGTAATAGCCCCACTTTGGGACCTTTCTCATTAAATTTGAGTTACAGAGTCAGTCATCATTTCATCAATAGACTAACAGTAACACAAAACAATGTTTCTGGTGTATTTCTAATATCCTCAAAGACTTTTCTAACCACCTGGATTATTAAAAAAAAAAAAAACTGTTCCATTTCCCGAACTGCAATTATACTTAATACAAGCTTTCTTTGAAGCAGAGCAGTGGTAGGTGTAATTAAACAATCCAGTATTTTTAGTGAAACCAGCAGCAGGATGCTAATGCTCTGAATTAGGATGTAACAGCTCACATCTAAATGAATTCTCACCCACGGGATGAATCATAATGACTGAACTCATAACTTTTCCTCTAGTATCGGCAATAGGTCACAATTTTAATTTGTTGTACTTTTAATTTAAGGAAAAAAATACCCGCAAAACAAATGACTTTAATATATTTTGTGTTTAGCGTTAATTACTAAATATTAGCCTGACACAATGTAATCTTATATAGGTTACTATTTAAATCAAAAAGGAAAAATTAAAAGAAATCACAGACAAATAATATTTCTGAAAGACAAATGCTTGGCAATGCAACTCAAATAGCAAAAGTTGCCAGTATAATGGCAATACACAAGAGCTGCAATCTGGTGCAACTGAATAAAAAACTTCTTTTCAAGCAGAAAAATGGACTGGATTTATGAATTTACCTTCGACAGAGTCAGGACTTGCCAGCAGTGTGCAACACTGAAACCTGGGCGGAGGCTGTGGAGGACACAATTCAGAGCAGGCTTGGCATGGCCAGCTGGTCTGTCTCTGCATATCTGGGCTGAGTCGAGCCTCCTATCAGCAGGACACACGATGATCCGTCCCTGTCTGCCTGCTAGCGTATGTTACTTCTAACAAGAGCCAGGAGTATCTAGCTTACAGGACCTCTGGGAGGTTACCTAATGTTATTGTAGCTATTTGCAGCATTTATACGCATTCACACTGCCCTAGATTGGCAACCCAGTGTCCTGTAAGTATCAAAGCAGCTGCTCATGGGCAGTGAAAGAACAATAAGCTGACCCGTGAGTGACTTTTTAAGCAGTGTTCAGCTTCTTTTTATGCAGTAATGATGCACTTTATATTAGGATTAAATGCATTTTGAATGCAGCAGCACTGTTTAAAGTGCCCTTTATTCTCTTTTCTGCATTAGTGCCTGCAAAAGCATTAGCAGCTGATAAGGAGAAAACACCAGAATAAGATGGTGTCTCAGGACCAGTTGAGACATGTTTTGGTCCCCTGCCATCAGTAGTGGTTGGGGTGTGGTCTTCTCTTCCCGAAAAGCCCTGTCATACACTCTCTGTCACCGCTGCCAGGGTCATCTGTTTTGTTCCAGCTCATGCTTTGGTTTCCTGTCCGCGTCACGTAGTTATTTTAACCCATTTTTATTCATTTGTACTTTCACACATCTTTCGTTCGACGCTTTTAATTCACTCGCGGTCTCTGTATCTATCTCCTGTTTCAATTTGTCCCCAAGTGACTCTCGTCCTGTTATTACCGCTGCTCACAGTTTCTGTCTCTGCATCAAATGTATCAAATCTCCATCTTTTTCAGCTCTGAGCCCTCAATAACTCCATTTCCATCTCTCCTTCTGTCCGTCTCTAGATGGGTTTGAGGTTTTGCTGTGAAATGTGTGGGTGGGGAAAAAGAAGTCTTTTCTGTGCAGAAAAATGATAACCTATCATTTTTCAGTCTTGGTTTTCAGCCTGTCGAAATGGATTTGCTCCCAGCAGTGTCACAGAGTGTCTCTAGAAATGTTTTTTATAGTGTCTCAAGGTCTCAGTGGGGCCATGCTGTGGGCACAACCCCGTGGCCTGGCCCCCTCTCACCGACTGCTTCCGTCCCCATTAGGTTTCCTCCAATTTTTTTTTTTTTGGCTGCTCACACAATTTGGTCAATGCTTTTCACGTTGCCGCTTTGGAGCAGAGGGTGAAGAACACTCTGTGCACTTTTGTCATCTTTCCCAGCCTCTCTTACTGTCAGACATACCAATTATGAAAAGCTGGAAAGCGGCTCTCTTACCCCAAAGATCACCTGCACAAAAACCGCAACAAAAGGATTTGAAGTTTTCCACTTATTCACTTTACAACACTGAGAGATTTTAGTTGATTCTGACACATGAACAAGTCTACAGAATGATCCACTTTGCATTACGAGACTGAATAGCTACTTTAAATAATGCATGGCAAATCAGCTTCGTATCTTCAATGTGAAAGAGAGCAGAATGTCTAATCTGAATTAATGATATTGCAGATCAAATTTAGTTCTTAAAGAGATCTGCTAATGGAAGTGATATAATAACCATAGGGCCGTGCAAAGGTCTGATTTCCTTAACAATAAAGGTAAAAAATGTAAGCAGTCACATAAAGCCTAAATTTTTATTTAACAAAGCCATGTTTATACTGCTAGTAGCCCTGCGAGGAAAATACATGTGTCAATGAGACAAAGCTGTGTAGTATTAAGAAACAAATCATGACTACCAACATGTAAAAGAATAGAGATGCTGTATGTCTTATGTTTGCCTTGTAAAATACAGTCCTAGAGTCCTACTGCCAACCGCACAGTGCAGAGACATTTGTATCACTGGTACCTAAAGGAGTACATCCCCACCACAGCAGTTTGCCCTACTGTTGTCTTCACACCCGCTAATTCAAAATTTTGGCAGATCTTGAGTGTTTTGTTTTTCTTTTTTTTTCATGACACATTAATTGTCACCCTTAGTTGTTTTCCCTAGTGCACATACAGTATACCTGCACAGGACAGTGAGGAAATTGAGCAAATAATAAAATGAAATGTAGTTCTACAGAAAAAAGAACCTGCCTTTCCTATTTTTTTTTTTTTTTTAATCTTTCTTCGAGAAAAGCTAACGGTGGAGGAACAATAATGGAACTCGAGTCACAACTTCAGACTAGCGACAGAGCATAATCAGCTCTCGATTTCATTTTTTTCCCCCTCCAGTCATCTGGCAGCTGCAGAGCCCAGGTAACAATTTAAGGCCTGTTACTGCTTCTCCTCTAAAATGCACTCCCTAATAACAGCTCTCAAAGTTGACAAAGCTGAATCTTTAAGAAGTCAATTGAAATGCAAAGGAAGCTCTCCACATATTTCTCACGAGAGGAGCGAAGCGCTCACCTCTAAGCCAAGAAGAGTATGCAGACAGATCAAATCAATTACTGTGCAATCATTATTATAGATTTTGCACAGTGTGTCATGTTACTTTACTCTATCGGGTGCATCCTCTCCTGTGAATACTGCCACTTAAGCACCAAACAGCAGTGGTTTTGATGGCAATCACTTCACATTAAGGACAAATGAATTGCACAGAGATGTTTTAAAAGAGCATTAAAGTATTATATGTCATTCGGGGTGGCTTTCATAAACATCTCTATCTCTGAATCAGATTACACCTACATAGATTTGCTGTTACGTAAATGCAAAAGTCAGGAATGGAGCTTATCTTCTGCATGTTTTAAAGAAGGGATAAAATGGCACAAAACTCTCTGCGCTCTTCACCTATCTAACATCTTTGGCCTATTCTGAGCTATACTTTCATCCTAACAACCCTCGTCTTCAAAGTTGGATTTGGGGAGAGTGAAAACAAAGAAAAGTAATCAACTACTGTACATGTGGCTACGAGTAAGAACATAACGGCATACAGAGGGAAGCCTTTGGTGTATTTGCCAAAGTAGAAGATTTTCTGGTAAATGAGAGGTTTGTCTTTCATCCAGTCTGCTCCAGCAACAGCTTGCAGACATTCATGGGGGGGGGGGGG
>VUQR01007604.1:0-13868 GCA_015108515.1 Hemichromis elongatus | reverse complement strand
ATAAAAGGAAGTAAAAAAAAAAAAAAAAAAAGAACCTTGGCTTGTGTCAAGGCTATACACTTTATTATTTTTCTCTCAATCTCTCTTTTTCTCCTTCATTTTTTATTTTCCCTTTGTGGTCGAGGCAATCCCAAATCCCCATACAGCTTCCCCTTGAATGTGGGTCCAATTAAACACATATGTGGATTTTCATATTGAAGCTCATAAAAGGTAAACGGCAGTGATTTACATTACATTTACATAAGGAATTCTAAGTGCGTGCACATGTGAGGTGTTAATATCTCTATCGAAAGCAGATGGTCATCTCTATTCATTGCTCTCACCCCGATTGTTTCATTGACCAAAAGAATGTCATGAGCAGGCATTTTTGAAACGTGGGGAAAAAAAGGAAAGGCCAAACTTCTCACCATTTGTAAGTTTTTGAGGTATCTATCGGGTCACCATTCTGTTTCAACCAACAGGTGGCGTCCTTTTTGCTTTATCAGAGTAAACTCCTGCCTTAGTCACTATGTTAGCAACAGCCTGGGACTAAAGGGCACGTACAGAATGTCTGTTATAAGTTAACTTTTTATTGCATTTGTGTAAACAGTAAAGTTTGATTTACTGGTACATCCTACACACCCTTTACAGCACATAATTCCAAGAGATCATTTGGCAGTGAATGCTTTTTCTGTGGAGTTCAGGAACTTGGCATGAATGATCCAGTTAGACTTTATGAGTTAGATCAGCCAACGTGTAAAGGTTTGTGTGTTGTTAAGTGAATGATTTAATGTCACAGCTATCAGTGGCCAAAGTGTAGCAAATCATTAGAGGTGTAATGGCTTAAAGTCCAAAGGCTGCTGTCCTGGTCGTGTGCTCCCATGTGCATTTGTTTCAACATTTTCAGGACACTTGTGTACATTGAATGTGAGTTGGCATCAATGTGGCCGATTAACAAATAGATGAATAATTTGAATTGTGCTAAGCAACCATGTGTAGGTGTATGCCACAAGTATGCAAATGTGGTGAGCTGTAAGTTTTAAACATCCTTGCCTTTACTAAAGTAGCTTTGCATGACTTACAAATCTAAACAATCCATCTTAAACTGAGACTTAGTCTGAAACAAACTGCTCCTCTGCCTTTATGGCATCTTCTGATTGGCTTGCCCCTCAAAAACAGAGAGCTTGAACACCATGTGAGTGGGGTGCTGTGCTCAGAAAGTCAGAAAAATGCGTCCAAGATGACCATTTTAAAGAGATTATCCCCATTTTTTTGACATCATACAGATCCATCCATTTTCTTTCACTTATCAATTCAGGTTCATGGGAGCCTGATGCCTAGCTCAGGTGTAGTAGGGTGAAAGTGAGAGGTTGTGTACACCTTGGATAAGTCGCCAGTTTGTTACAGGGCAACTCAAGACAGACAATCTTTAACCCTGTAAGACCCAACCCATCAAATAATAGCCAGAAAATTCATTTTTTTTTGGAGCTGAGATGTTTATTAACCCTTATAAAAAAAATCCACAGATTTTTTGCTACATCATGTTGTATATGATATATATTTTTATTGTATATTTATGATATACTTTTTGTGTCACATTTGACCATATCACATTTTTTTGTTAACAACAATGTTCATTTTAGACAAAAAAGAGCTTTGTCCATAACGTTTTGAAATATGGCAAGTATTGATCATGTTTATGAGATCAAGGTCTCAGAAACTCATGTATCAAATATGATACAAAGGAGATTATATGGTTAAGCTCACAATCACACCAATGTCAGTTTAGAAACACTTTAAATAGCTCCAAGAGTAGAAACAAATCTGAAAGAGTTCTGTGCCCCTCACCCCAACCGGTAATGGCAGATGGCCGCCTGGTTCTTCCAAAGGTTTCTTCCTGTTAAAAGGGTGTTTTTCCTTCCCACTGTCACCAAAGCAAATAAAGGAGAGCAAACTCGGCTTGTTGACTTGTTATTTATTTAATTCAAGTGATCAAGCCTTTGGTTTTCTATTTCTTTTAACTGAGTTTATTCTTCATCACTTTCATCATCATGATATTTTCTTTATACAGAAAATAGGAAAGAGAGGGCAAATATTTATCTTTGTATTTAAGAATAAGGTTAGAAAAACATTTTACCAGCATATTTTACTCATTTGTTTACTTGTTTAATATACTAAATAATATATGGGGAACAGCCTCAGTGTTTCTCCTTTCTAAAGAAATGTATTCAGACCATTACAATAACTGCATGTGTCTCTAGTGCTTTGCTCAGAGATGGTGTATTGCTGCCCCCTAGTGCTACAACAGCGCTAACGTTTCACTGTCAGGGAACAGTAAAGAAGCCGATTAAAAACAGTCTGAAACACAGATTAAATTCTAACAACCAGAAACAGAAGGTGAGTCTGTAATAATTTAAACAATTTGAATTTATTCAGTGTTTAATTCCTTAATCCATTTTTCTTTTGCAAACATTCTGTCAGCAGGCGAAGTTTACACGTTAATCTTCTGTTCTTTTCATAAGAAGCGCTGCTCATTAACTTACAATCAAGCAAGGTTGGGGGAAAAAAAAAAGTATTGTGTGCGAGAAAACAAGTTTTCACTATCTGCCAGTCGGTGCCATTATCAGTCAAGCCACACGCCCCCGTGAAAACAGGGAATTAAACAACCAAATGCACACACATACCCTCACGCACACACACAGACATCAGACTATTTGAAATCCAAAACAGCGATGCACAAACAGAAGTGTGGAAACTAGTGATTAGCTGTGGAGCAGAGGTATAATTGGAGACTCTAATTACAGTATTGCCTCATTGTTCCTCTCTACCTCTAATTTACCACATTTACATCCCAGAAAAACAATCACTTTGGTTGGGATCATAATGGCTGAATGACTAGCATTAGCTGTGGTTAAACACAGATTTAGTTATAGATGCAATAAAAGCTCTTTTGTATTCACATAATGTTCATATCTCTGAAACAAAAGAGGAACATTAAGGACACAAAATGACAGAATAAAAGCTTCTACATGAAAGACGACACTGTATGAAGCTATGTATACATTAGCTTTATAAATGTATGCAGTATAGCCTGGCTACAAGTGCAAGCATCAAAGATATAATTACATATCAGGTGCTGGACAGACCAGACACTACTTAAGCAGTAACTCTTGCAAAAATGTATGTAACAAAAATGTAAGAAACATAATTACATTGCATATTCGTTGCTATAGAAACATTTTCTTGTAGAAGAAAATTAAATACAAACCAAAATCGCTGAGATGTCTAACTTTTAGCTCTAGCTTTGTAAATACTTCACAAATTAACCAAATACATTCCAGATTACCAACCTCAGATCAGCCATTATTTAAATTGGAAACTCGCGGCTGGATGGTCACCCGTCTGACCGGAGTCTGATCTGCGTTGCGATTGGCTACCAGCTCTTGAAGTTGTAGGGCCCCTCCACCAATGAAACAGAAAGCCGGGCACACGGGGCCGGAGCAATCCACGTGGCCTTCCCAGAGAGGCCGCAAGGAATGGGCATCGTAGAACGTGACGCGCCCTTTCTCAAAGTCAAGGCACACACCGAGCCGGGGCGGCAGCGGGTAAGTGAGGCCAGCGGGCGACGAATGGCCGTTGCTGTTGGCGATGGGGTCCCGCTGTTGATGGTGGTAGCTGTGCTGCGGCAGGTAGATTTTACCCATCCCCATAGTTAGAAAGCAGAAGGGCGGCGCAGAATCCAGGGCATCCTCTGCTCCGCTGTCATGGCCGCTGTCTGGGTCGTAGCTACAGAGAGGGAGAGCAAGCTCTGAAGTTCTTTTTGACTACTTTCTTTCTTTCTTTAAACTAGTTTTTGTGGTGTCTCGGTCACAGCAAGTGTGATTAAGTAAATACAGGTAAAACTAATTTGTAATCATTTTTGAAGACTGGAGCCTAAACACACATAAATTAGCATTAATATTGTAATAAATCACAATTTACATAATAATTACAGAAGTAACAGCTGGAGTTAATATATCTGTTAGGGTGGATCTGGAGCTGTCTGTGACTCTCTGTACTATGTAGTCCTCTAGAACCAATTTCCTATTTTCTTTGCTCACCGGGGACTGGCCATGTCTTGTGGAAGGTGAAACCACTCCTGCAGTTTGGACTCCAGGCCCACTCCCACCTGTTCCAAAAAGAAAAAAGAAACAACTGTAACTGGATCCATTTTAAAGAATGGATCAGCCTGTTTCTTTTCTAAGGCCGAAGCCTCACACTAAAGTTTACCTCATTACTTCTTGATATAAAAACGTGAACTGACAAAATGCGCTACCATGTGCTTAATCAATAGTATCCCTTGAAGCTCTTTTCTGAACTGCGCAGTTTCTATCATATTTCAGGCCTCTAATAAACCAAAAATGACTTTGTTTACAGATGTTATGCAGCTACCCTTGATAAAAACCTGGAAACTCTTCTAATGCTCATCAGACAACATCTTTATTGATATATACTGAGGTATCAAACCCCACCATTAAGAATACAGGAAGGGAGCTGTCATGTTTACCCTTATGGGAGTAAATGCTAAAGACTTTGATATCGGTTGGGGCCTTTCTGGTACTCTGACGTACTAGAAAGGTAAGTTAAGTTCATTGGTAGTCCTAATTTGTCCATAGGTGTGAATGGTTGTCTGCCTCTGTGTGTATGTGTCAACCTGTCTAGCCTATGAGAGCTGCAATAGGCATTAAGAAAATAAATGATGTAGTTAAAACTCTGTTGTTCATATTACCTTTAAATAGAGCCACGGAGAAAAAGAGTATTAATATTAGTAGCTGTATATTAATTAAAATGGTTTGGGTTACTCCACAAACTGGGGCCATTTCCTCACAGATTCGACAGCATTTCTAGTAGATAATAGCCAAATGGCGTAAGCATGAATTGAGGCTGCAGTTTAGGGAAAGCCTCAGGGGGGTATTGGCTAATGAGAGGTGAAAAAATTGTAAAAGGGAGCAAGGGTGAGGCACAAAAATGAGAACAAACTGCTTGTAGTCCATTGAATGAAATGACCCGAAGGTTGAACTTAGGTTGTATCAATTCTGATGAAATCACACTTTAACTTTGATTGATGAGTCACAATTACATCCACACCCACTTGACCCTCCTTAAACCAGAGGTCATGACATTTTAAATTTAGATTTTAGAATTTTTTTTAATACTCTTAAAGCCATTCATGGCTTATGCAACTGCATGTTCTCTAAGTTACATCTCAGACCTCTTGGTACCACACAGGCCAATAGGTACTTTGAGATCGCTTAGACAAAGAGGCCTTTGGTCTCTTCTAGGGCTCTTCTCTAAACTAAAACAGATATTGTTAAGAGGGTGTTTGCAGTCGGGACCCCGGGGCTCTGAAATATGCCTAAGGATATCCTTTTGGTCTTGTTTTGTTTTCCTTGAGTTTCACAGACCACATTTGTTTTTATTAGTCTTTCTTAATCTGGTGACCAGGGGCCTTAAGCAGTGCTCAAAAAAATTAAGAGCATTTTTAATCAAAAATATTAAAAAAAAAAATTTAAAATGTCTTTACTATACTCTACACACGGTACTGGGCATTATGACCTGCCAGTACGTATTTGTGAAATGTTCAATTTAATTCAGTTTTATTTAAATAGTGCCAAATTACAAGGCCTCAAGGCCTTTATATTATAAGGTATAGAGCAGACAATAATATAGAGGAAACAGAAAACCCCAACAATCAGATTAAACCCTATGAGCTTTGTTGACAGTGGAAAGGAAAAAATCCCTTTTAACAGGAAGAAATCTGGGAGAACCCGGCTCAGGAAAGGGGGGGGGGGCAGTTGGGGTGAGGGGAGGAAGATGGGATAGAGACACAATGTAGAAGAAAGCCAGAGATTAATAACAACCAAAGATTGTTGGAATGTATGAACAGGAATTCACTTGCCTTCACAAGGTAAGACCCAGGCTCCACTGAGCATGCCCAGTAGTGTCGTCCTTGTGTAATGGCTACATCCCCTACAAGTAGGTCAGAAGTCAGATGACAGGAAGTTAGGGCGTGGTCGGCGGCCTGCAGCAGAGAGAGACCAGGCACGCTGCGGGCACAACGCTGCTCTTTGCTGACCACGAGGCGGTCGGCATGGAGACCCCAGCGAGAGTCCAGGTAGAAGTTAAGCACTGGCAGGAGACAGATGGAAAGAGGACACAGCAGAGGGAGGGGAGAGAGAAAGAGAATGGAGGCAAGAAAGAGGAAGAAATGAGAAAACAAAGGGACAAGTGCATACAGAGATGACACATACAGACAGACAGATTTACAATCAGAAAACAGCAAAGAGAAAAATAGTTAGGAGAATAAGAAGCAGCTGAGAGGAGAGACTAGAGGGAGAGGACCACAGAGCAGGCATGCACCTCCTTCCACCAGCACTGGAAGAGACACTGGTCTACACAACGCACTGATGACTCAGGAAGTACAATACAGAAGCATTGGCAGCATTAAGTGCAGTATTTCCACAGGAACTACAGTGGGAAGATATGCAATAGCAGGAAGGAAAAAACAGCCAACAAGGACACGAGGAATTCAGCAATCACTCAAATCAATGGTTAAAAAGCCCTAGATCTGAATCAGATCCATGTTGTTAAGCCTCAGGTCTTAACAAACCGCAAACCTCATCAGCACTCAGACAGATCTCGTTGCAGGAGGTAAAGTGGGAGGCGGAGGGATGAGTGGGTGTCTAAGCAGGGGTGGAAGAACAGAGGATGTGTGGGATGACCGTAAAGAGAAACACGGAAAAGACAAAAGAATTTAGTAGTATGGGGTACAGAGAGTTGGTGAGAGGATACGTATGAGTGCACTTCTTACGTTCTGTAGGAGGCAAGTAGTTTGGCAGCGTGGAAGTAGCACAGTTGAGGATGACAAGTAGAAAGCTGTGAAATGGAAATAATACATGAGAGAAAGATGAGGAAATAAAGAGTAAGAAATTAAAGATGGTTCAAAAGTGGGGAGAGAAAGTTGGGTATGGTATGTGGGAAGGAAAAATAGGAAAATCTGAATAACAGAAAAGAAAAGGTAATGGATTTTTAAGCATTTCACCACAGTAAGCATTCCAATGCTTTAATTTTAAATGAGAAAACAAAAAATGGGTGCAATGTGGTGAATGTGTCAAGTGTGTATGAAGCATTTTACACTCAACAGAGGGATATACCACCCAAATTTATATCTCCTTTTCTGAGTAATTATAACATATTTGATGCAGAAGATATGGATTAAAATAAAAAAAGGTTTAACCTAGAATTATGTTTAATCTAAGTCAAAGAGATACAGCCAATATGTTTTTATTGCAGATTAAAATTGTGACAACTCAGAAAACACAATATAGCTCATAAGAAGACAGGTGCAGTCACATAATCATACAAGTTTGGTTTAGTTAAGCTGGTCAAACTTTGTGTATCCACTAACTAAAGGTCAAGTTACTGCTTCAACAAAGAGACAAAATCACAGAGAAAAACTGGGAGCTTTAAAAAAAAAATGTACGTCTCGCTTATTTGGAAGAGAAACAGAGACAACTCAACTGCCTGTTGTATTTACCTACAACAACAAAAACCACCTTAGGCACAAAATGCCTGCAACAAAAGACTCTGTGAGCCAAGAACTGTTTACTAGGTGTATACTCTGGGTATGCTTTCTTACAGTTTACCTCCAGCATGCACACTTACTATGAGCTAAGTTATTTTGGTGTGAGTCTCTGTTTTTCTGTTTCAAGCAATGTGCTCACATAGTGAGAGAAACAGACAAAATAAATCAGAAAATAAAGTCAAAGTCATAAAGCTTTCATCAAGAAAAGTAGGGATCATGTTTACACCATTTTCTTCTTTATTTATTCATTTATTAGAGTTTAATTTCAGGTTTCAATATTTTCTCACTGGGTCTGGGATTATAGCTTGCACACTGTTAACCCACTGTTAACCCACTGTTATGTGTATTCCACGAGTGGAATACACATAACAAGCAACTTTTTTCACATAATGTCTTTTTTTAAGTGACTTAAAATGTTACTTTTGTCTACCAAATTTACAGTTTATATACAGTGCTCTGATTATACTTTGAAGTATTTTCTACCTCACTGATTTCTTCGTTTTCATGCATATTTATCACACTGAAATGTTTTAGATCATCAAATAAATTTTAACATTAGAAAGATATCAGAGTAAATACAAAATGCTGTTTCTAATTAATTTTAAAAAAGCTACCCGTACCTGTGTAAAAAAAGTACTTATCTTCCTTGTTAAATCATTAATGAATTATGATGAACAACATTTTTGGGGGGCAGATGAATTTAATTTCACATGTCACACCCAGGCCTGACAACTTTGGCCCTTAAACAAACCATAGAGTCCTTCTTTATAAATGGAGAAAACTTGGAATAGTCTTTAACCAAAACTGGCCAGCCAAAAAAAAAAAAAAATCCCCCCAAAAACATCCTGATGATCCCAAAGACTTTTGGGAAAATATTCAGCGGACAGACAAGACTGAAGCATAATTTTTTGGAAGGTTTTGAAGGTTTGCATCTCATAAAATCTGAGGTAAAACTAACATAAAAAGAACATCATACAACAGTCAAACATTGTCGTGGTAGTGTGACACTCAAAGCCCCTCCAGTTTGGAAGAATTAAAACAACTATGCACAGAAGACTGGCCAAAAATCCTCCACAGCAGCACTGACTGGAAGAACCACTCACTGCCAGTTAATGCAAAAGCTTGATTGTAGCTCTTGCTGCTATCACAACCAGTGATTAGGTTCCGGGGACAATTATTTTTTCACATATAGCCAGGTAGTCCCCCCCCCGGCTAATAAATGAAATCATGATTTAAGAACTTTAAATCATCATACAAAAACTTTTGGTATTTGTATTATTTTTGTCTAATACTAAAATTTGTTTGATAATCTGAAACATGTAATCGTGACACATATGAAGAAAACTAAGAAATCAGACATTGGGCGAATACTTTTACACAACAGTGTTTATACACAGTATGTTTATTATCAGTTAGCTTGCTGAAAGAGAGATACAATCATAAGGCGATAATTCTGACAAAGTCACAGAGCTTACAGAGGCTGTCTGTGCAGACAACTCAAAATACTTTATGAAGGAAACCATTTGAAGCTTTTTGAAGCAATGCCTTAAAGTTACTGCACTTTAAACTGAGATGCAGTTGCTTATTGGTGCAATAATCATTATTAATGTTCTTTGTGTTGATTCTATTCACTATAGCGCCCCTTTAACAGCATATAATCATGTGAGAGTACAATGTTAGTGCAAAATCAAAGGTTTCAAGGTGTGTTTGCTTTCCCACAACATCCGTGACATGCATGTAACCAACCTCATTTTAAATTAGTTTGACATGTTTCAAACAGCCATGGTGTTTGTGTGTTTTTACACAGTCTTCCTGTTCAGTTGCTAATAAGGAAAACTAAGAAGCTCAGTGTGTACCCTCACCTGGTGCAGGGGGGGTGTGCAGGTACACCTCCTCGCTGTACTCTCCGTAGCCCGCCTTGTTGCAGCCTCTCACCCGCAGCACGTACACGCTGTCCATTTCCAACCTGTCAATCACAGCGCTGCTTCCACTCACTTCGTCCAAACGCTGCCAGCCCCAGCGTGCAGCAGCCAGTCCTCCTCTGATCCCACCTCTGGACGCTCCTCCTGGTACTACACCACGACGGCGATACTCTACAGAAAAGTGCCATGATGGTGCAGACTCCGGGGGCAGTCGCCAGCACAAGAACAGCTGGTCGTAGGCCAGACTACGTTGTGTATCGATCACTGGAGCCAAGGGCACTATGGCAATAACATAACGATTAGATTAAATTTTTAGTTTATGTTATATATGTAATTACCTAGAATCCTCCTCACCCTGGATAAAGTTCAACTCTGTCAGGAGTTTAAGTTCTTTGGAGACGTCCAGCTGGAAGTGTCTGAACGATGGATCGGCCGCTAGTGTGAAATGTTGCAGATTCTCAATTGCTTTACTCAGCCTAGTGCAGTGGAAACCCGAGAGAGCAGCGTCAGAGGAATCAACAAACAACTGTACATTACAGTACACGCGGCTTCCTGTATAGCTTTATATTCATATTCTGTATAGTTTTTCATATTTATATCCTAATCATAGCCTGTACATAGCATGTACACTCACTACAGACTGTACACACTTAGTTATAGCATATTCAAAACATACCTCATACATTACATTGTACATTGTAACTACCCACAATAGACCCAATTTTGTACCCTCATACCTATAATATTCAATTCAATTTTCAATTCAATTTTATTTATATAGCGCCAGATCACAACAACAGTCGCCTCAAGGCGACCCCATTCTGACCCCATTCTGTAATATATCTATATATCTATATTTTTGTTAATATATATTTGTAATATATCTATACTATGGCTGAAGCACTTCTGGATGGATGCAAACTGCATTTCATTGCCTGTGCTTGTGACATGTGCAAAGACAATAAAGTTGAATTCTATTCTATTCAGGAGTGAAAGTGAGTAAGACTCACAGTTTAAAAGGATGCATGAAAAAGAATTAAATTAACAAATAAAAGATGAGATTGTCTTTAATCTATATTTTAATTATAATAAAAAAACATAAAATCAAATCAAATAATGAGTGAAAGTTATGCACATATAATCCCAGTAAATTTCTGGTTTCAGACCCGCCCACCTGCTGCTTAAACCTGTTTACAAGAGGCAGCCAGTCACAAGAATGTAGGATCTAAGGTGCAAGGGAGCTAAAAGAGCTTGTTTAAGAAAAAAGATTATCAAAGCTTAGTAGCTTAGCTTAGTATTAGACAAATAAGACTCTTGAAATGTGCATCATGCAAAGCAACTCAAAGAATAAAAATATGAAACTGGAAATGTTGACCAGCTAATGCACACATTTTGTGCTTTTGTGATGTTCATTCGATTTACGGACAACACAATGCTGTTTTTTATTTAACAAGATGATCAGCTGAAAAAAAGTCCATTATAAAACATGAATCCTATATTGGAACCAATGAAGTTATGATTCTTATACATTCTAGCCTGCTTCCTCTACAATGAAGCCAAGCAATACAGAGAAGAATGCAGGAAGTCTCTGAAAATTTCTGATTAGAGTTTAATCTGATTAAAGGTTAAAATATAAAAACACTCCCCACCCTCAAAGAAAATATTAATAAAGAAAGAGGTAATATAACATCTTTTCTCTCAAATCAGAGAGTGATTACTAAACATAAACAAAAGGAAAACCTGTTATGAGTCTGGCGAGAAGCTTGCACAAAGCAGGGCTGATCTGTTTCTTTCAGCAGTTCCTGGGTGAACGCCATGAGCCCAGCGTGCTCCAATAAGCCCCGTCTCTCCGCCACTTGAGCAGCCAGCGCCTCGCCTCGTTTCTGCCGCGCCCCCTCCAGAGCCTGGGTGAGCGAAGCGTGACGCTCGGCGAGAGCGGCCGTCAAATCCCTGATGCTCTGAGCCAGCTGCTCTCTGGCCGACACGCTGTTTACCTGGTGTGGAAAAAGTGCAAAGACAAGTTTGGAGAAGTAACACCAGGCTTCTGCTGCTAGACTCTTAAAAAGGGTCCAAAAAACATTATAAAACACATTGAGAAAAGCCACATTTGAAAAACAATAAAAACTTTGTTTTCACCCAAATGTATAAAATCAAAGCACGCTTGTAACTATGCAATCGCATATGAGACAATTTTGTTTTTGCATGAACACACCTGTTTAAAGATACAGATGGCCTTTTCGTTAGGTATGATTTAAAAATAGATTCCACATTTATTAAAGTACTATATCCATTTTTTTGTACTTATACAGGTCTGTAATGATATGATTATTGACGCTAGCTATAGTAGGTAACAGGTTGACTGTAAAAGAGTCAAACAGGTTGAATCATGCAGGAAACATGCAGCAGTTGTACAAAGTACGGTGGTATCCAATCATAAACAGCCAAGCAGCACAAAGACTTGCAATAGCTGCTGACTGATTTTCAGATTTTCATGTTCAGTGAGATTTTGTGGGCCAGAAGTATTAATCACCTCAGTCTGTGTGATGGAACTCTCCAGCTGGGTAATCTGAGCCAGAACTGTGTCCTGGTTGGACAGAATGTAGTTCATCTCCTTTGTAATCTTCTCCTGTCAAATTAACACCAAATGCACAAGGATTATCAGTTTTACACAGCCACACATTCACTCTGCATTATCTTGCACACTATGCTTGTCTAACAGTTAAAGCTGCATTACTGTAGCGTTGTTAAACAGCACTGCATCATTTTTATCAAAATTTTGAATTCCTTCATTGCATTCAGTGGTTACATTTTAAATGATAGAGAAGTGCAAAACATTTTTGTTGGACGTGCCTTTCCTATTTTAGAGATCTAAACTAAGTCTAAGTGGTGGAACAATTTCTCCGTGGTAGCTTAGAATCTCATCTCTGCAATCTTGTGACAGAGACTTAGAGCAGAGTCACTAATTCTCCAAATTGAAAGGAGCTAGTTGAAGTTATTCATCTGACAAGGATGCCTTGTCAGATGGCACTTGGGTGAGATGTTCCAGACAAATGACAGAAAATGGAAGGATGGATAGGAATGGGAATCAAGAATCGGTTCTCTAGTCCAATTCCTTGGAACTGTTTATCTGCCTGCTGATCGATCCTGCTTATCGGTTCCATTTGCACTTGTGCTGATTTCAGTTTGTTTGTCGGAGGAAACAGTGAAGCAGTCTTTGACTACTATAATATATTATTTTAAACTGTGAAATGTGTGAAGTGGAGAGTTTCACACTTGCTTCACTACTACATGTTTGCTTTGTGTGTATTCCCACCTTTAATAAACCTTTCACTGTGCGGGACAGAGATACATGTCAGATTGTGACTCAAACCTTCAGCGCTTGGTACGCCTGGGCCACTGGGAGGATTTTATGTCCGGTGTGAATGCGGCGCAGTTTGCAGAGGGGGCAGAGCAGCCGCTGACATGACCGACAATAGAACTGCAGTTTCTCCTGGTCGTGTTCTGGACAAGTCAGCACCTGAGCGAGACAGACAAAACAGATGAGAACGATTAAATCTGAGGCACATTTTTACTGAGTGGGAAAAAAAAAACAAGTGTGAGGATGTCAGTGTAATTTATTGCTTTGCCTTTTGCTAAGCAACCAAGAGCCAGTGGAGGGCTCTGGAAAGCAAAAGTAAAGCAAATGTAAAGGGGTCTGTATTTTCTTCTTTGTGTTGTTATAATCTAAGACTACATTCACACTGCAGGTCTTAATGCTCAATTCAAATTTTTTGATCAAATACATTTTTTTAGTCTGGTTGTTCACACTACAAATAAAATGTGACAGCAAACGCTCTCTAGTGTGAACGGTTTAAGGCCCTCGATGTGGTCCACATGCGCAGAAGACGTCACACACAACGCGTTCTGTTTACCGAAGTAACACCTACAGAGCTACCAGGTGTTGCAGCAGTCTATCAATTTCTGCACAGTTGTAACCGACAGAATTTTGACAAATTAATTAGAGAATGAAGGACACTAAGAGCCCGTGCTTTAACGCTGTCCAGTTTCCGCCGCCATGCTTTCTCGTTTGTCTTCTTCGGTGCTGAAAATTGGCGTCTGTCTTGTGTCAGTGACGTAAAAGACGGATTTAATGCGACATGACCGTTCAAACAGCAGTCGCTTTCTAAAACATCGGATACGTATCGGATTCAGTACCACATACGAAAGTGACCCAGATCGGATCGTAGCCAACGTAGCCAAAGACTAAGGAAAAGACAGGACTACTTATACACAGGGGACTGTTTGGAAACAAGAAATGGAAGCTGAATGAGACACAGGTGAAGTAAATTAAACACAGATGAAAT
>VUQR01007602.1:0-14002 GCA_015108515.1 Hemichromis elongatus | reverse complement strand
CACACGCACACACACACACGCACACACACACACACACACACACACACACACACACACACATACACAGGTGGGAGCATATGTGGAACTAATTAAAAACCAAAGAGACCTGAGCCAAAAGACTTTTCACATATGACAAACAGAATTAAAAGGAATTAAATAATATGTCACCTACAATTATACAATTACATTGTAAAACACAAGGATGTTGTGACAAATAGCGTATTTAACAAAGAATTTCAAAAAATGCTTAAACCAAAAGAAGTCATTATATTTGCATTACACATTTAAACTCACTTTAAACTAGTTGATAGGTTGGTCCACCATCTGGACACTTTTGTATTTGTATTGTTTTTACTCTAACTTCTGTGGCCCTTATGAAAGCCATTGTTTTATAGTTTAATTCACTCTAAAATGACACTGTTCAATGAAAAATAAAATCTATTTTTTTTATTAGATATTACACTACACACTGTGATCATAAAGAATATAATACATATCTGTCCAATACACCACTCAGTGGAGAAGTAGGATGAGTAATTTCTTCAGTATAAGTTGATAATTTAATGGCCTATTAAAAAGTTGTGATTGTAGGAATGAACTTATTTTAATTTTAATAAATGTCTGAATACTTTTTTCCACCACTGATGTGACTTCCTGTCATTGGCCCAAACATGTCATGGTTTGTTTTGCATACTGCCAACATCTGTCATTCCACCTTTGTTCGACCCACCCCCTCCTCATCTCCACGTTACTCAGGCTCCATTCAAGCATCCATCTTCAGCTCCACCACCAGCGGGGTTTCTGCTTTAAAGCAAAGCAGTGTTAAACCTCAATGCTGTCCTGACAGAATATACATATATTACTCTTTGTTACATTTATTCATTTAAGATAAAACAAATAGTTCAAGTTAAAAATACAGTCATGTTTTTCATGCATTATTAGAACAGGATTAACAAAAGAATCAGTTATGCCCGAGGCCCCTGTCTGCAGTGTTTCTGTAATAAACGCAACATAATGAGCAGTTGTTTCCCTTGTACCACAAAAACATGCTAAACCGGTTCAGACTGCAGGTAGTAATACACAGTGATGAACACATAGATTGTCATTGCAGTACTACGAATCCCTGAGGTTATATTGCCGAGAACTGTGATATAACCTGAAGCACATTTGGAAAATAACCAAGAAAACCAAGTGGGATGTAATTTTTCCTTTACGTGTATTTGTACGCGTTCGCTTTTTTGTGGTTTGGAGAAAGACTGACCCCTACTGGTTTCTTGGTAATATTATAAACTAGGATTTTAGAATTGTATTACTAAGTTGTTTTGGAAAAACTGGACCTGGAAAAAGGTTGGAATTTAGCTTTTAAATATTTTGTAGGAAATTATTACATTAAAAAAAGAGTCAAAAATCATTTGCTGTTCATAAAAATAAACAATATTCTATAGTAGTCAATCATTTTTTGTCATAGAATAGCACCTGCATTTGCAACCAAACACTTTAGCAGTTTGTCTTTTAGGGGTTATATTTACAAACTCTTCCTGCAGGACCATTTTGTCTCAAAGAGAGAGAACGATGGATTAGTATTGCACCCACGCATCATACTGGGATGCAGCTAAAAGGCAGCCATTCATGCGTGGGAGTGAGAGGGTCATTGCTGAGGAGGGAAAGAGGGAGAATGTACGTGCAAACTTCTGTGTAATCACCCTGACAGATCTCACCATCCTCCGTCAGCAAAGACTCAGAGCGACCCAGTGGCGTTCGGCAAATCAAGGACGGACTTTAAATGTTTTTTTGTTTGTTTGTTTGTTTGTTTTATTTTATTTTATATTTCTGGTAGCTCCAAACAAATTACACATGTAAGGTACCCAACCTGAGAATGCCACAGAGACAATTAACTGCACATCAATTCACTGACATAAGTGGAAAATCTCTATGAATAAGAGATATATGCTCAGTGCACAAAAGTACAAGATAATCTATACTATCATTGTACAAAATACAAACATAAAAAAATATCTTTTGACAACTTACCACAGAGTCAAATAGTGTTAGATCGATTATCAGCTCGTAAAATTAAAAAAAAATATCCATGCAGTGAAAGATAATGTGAATCATTATGATCAAAGAGAGAGTGAAGAGTGGGAGACGTGAAAGAGAGAAATTAGTCTGCTGGAGAGGAGAGAGGAAAAATGAGTGCGCTGGAATGAGAGCATCAACAAAAGAGGCAGTTTGAGTAAACTAGCGATGGAGTCATTGAAAGATTAATTCAAGCTCTTTAGTCTTTTCTTCCTTTCATCTCTTCTTGCTCTCCTGTGGCAGAGTGGCTGGAGGCGGCTGGCACAGTGTGGGTACCCCCCAGCCAGTCCCAGTGAGAGAAGAATGGGGCAAAGTTAGTGCCAGGTCTCTGGTGGTGAGCGTCATGCTTCGGTGCACCACCCCAGAGGCCAAAGGGCACCAAGTTATGTGTGGCCCAAGGGAAGTCATAGCCACAGTGATCCTCAGTGGAAACATAGACATTGAATACCATGAAGCTCCATGCTGTGAGGCAGTGGCACTGCAGCAGGATGGGGTCTACTGTGGCCCAAAATCCCACGCTAAATAACTCCCAGCCAGACAGGTACTGGGTGACAAGGCTGAAAGGCTGGTTGTACTGGTGGTGGATGGCGTGGAAAGTGCGGTACAACCAAGCAACCCGGTGGTGCAGCAGATGCCACAGGTAGTACTGGAAGTCAAAGATCACCATGCAGCCCAGGATGCCCAAGAAGAAACTGAAAAGAGTGGGGGCTTCAGGGGGTAGAGGGGTTGGTGGCCTCCACAGCCACTGTGCAACTGCAGCAGGAAAGATGTAAAGCAGGTGGTTGTAAATGGTGACACCCAAGGGGGTCCAGATATTAGGCCAGGTGATGGGTCTGTCTGGATGCAGCCTGTAGCGGTTGATGCACGGCCAGGTGGGAGCCAGCAGGTCCAACACAGTGTAAAGCGCGACCAGGAGGAAATAAGTAGTGACCGAGAGGACCACGGGGAAGAGAGGGCTTCTTAGGAGGTCGTGGTAGTTCTGACGGAGATAATCCCAAATAGGCTGCAGGACCAGGTCCTGGGAATAATCCCCAGTCACATTGTCTACATTTGACATCCAGGATAAAGCCTCAGTTCTGAGTAATCCACCCACGCTCATCATTAATATGGCGTTTCTTTTCCAAAGATGGCTGATCCAACAGGATTGTTTTAAACAAGCAACCAAAGAGGATAAAAAGGGTCTGAATGAAAAGAGGGATCCAAGCTTCTTCGTATAGGTTAAGCGACAGCAAATTGCCTGGTGATGGTGTGCCAAATTGGACTGGTGGACTGTCTTAGCCTCTTATGTATGTTCAAGCCCCACCTCCACCATCCCCTCCACCCCCGTGCATTTTAAAAGAAGGCGCTCTTTAAAGGCCCTTTTTCATGGGCACAAGGACTGCAGCCAGGACTCAGGAGCCGGGCCTCAACAGTTCTCAATTTTGACCCGAATCATGGAGAGAGTTTCCGTCGTCTTGAGAATTTGACTCGGGGACGATGGCATTTAGCGACTAACGTTCCCAGAAAAAAAGAAAAAACATGAATTATACCATACCAAGTTATATTCTCACTACTGCGTGTTAACAATCAGCCCTTTCATTTTTTTGCTCCCTCATCTCAAATTATAAGACAAGGAATGCGCACATACACATACACATACACACAACATCAGACCAAAACAGTAATTAATCACTGAAAAGTTGTCAAATGAGACACGCATTCAAAAGCACTTCCTTTCTGATGCTGAATAGTTATTGGCTCGTTGCTCAGTTTGAGCTTGTTTACAGAAAAGAAATGATGCTATTATTCATAAGTGGGGCAGAGACCACAGCTCTTGTTTCTATGGTATGATACAGTAATTTTGCACAGCAGAGATTTTAGTAGGTTTCATGTGATGTTCGGTAGGCATGCATTTGGTCAGTTTTCTGCCTTCAACAGCTAGGGTTCATTAAACTCCATCAAAATGCACACATCTTGACCCATACAAACACATTTTGTAGCTTTACAATAGATAAATTTAAAAAACAGGTTTTTGCGTGAGATAACAAAACATATAAAATTTATGACATTGGTAAAGCAGTTGCATTGTAGAATGGAAACATTTGTTTACTCCCAGTAAATGTGGATTATCTCAACAATTTTACTTTACTGTATTTAAGGTTGCACCCATTACACAACAAAGATTAAAAAAAACTCACCTGAAAAATTATTAAACTGCATGAGTCAACTGCCTGTTTGCTTGCAGTCCCAACGGACATAGCTCCACTCTGTAACAACTACGTGAGTTAAATGTGAATGTTGTCATAGTCCAGTCTGCTTACATCTCTCCTGTGTGTTTGGTGTCATTTACTTAGTAGATTGGATCAGTCATTTCACCTTCTGAACAGGTACTCAGATGTCTTATACTTTTAATTGGGATACACCTACTTCATTGTGAGTCAGTGAATATCCACTGAACTTAGGTACAAATGTTCCTCATAGACATATGTATAGACTGAACTTGTTTTTGTGATCTATGTCTATTTGTAGGACTTTATGAGGTCTTACAAAAACCCTTTAGAAATGTTTATAATCCTGTCTCAGAACAAAGAACAAGGTTTTTAATTTATTAGTGAACCGCAAATCTATCTTAAAAGATTTAAAATCCAGCGTTTCTGAAATGGTCTTATAAGCACCAATAATACGTTGCATTATGACTTTGTGAGATTAAAGTAAATTCAAAGCAAAATATAGTACCAACAGTTGTGCTCTTGTATCCTGTAGAATATCAAAACACAGGGAGGACATGAGCTGCATTTACTGGCTGAAAGTAACAAGTAACATGTTGCTGTCATTTGCTGCCATGGTTGGGATCATTGTTCTGTATGACTCAGATGGCTCATTTGATTTTTTAATACTTTGGTATACAGAGGAGTTTGTGATTGACGTAATGAGTACAAGGTGCCCAGGTGTTGTGGCTTCAAAAAATGCCCAAATCATCAACTGTCATGTGTTGTTGTGCATTATGGCCAAACCTCTCTAGGTTGGACATGTCCATTCAGATGTCTTTTTTCAGATTGTTTGCAAACATCACCCATGCTGCCAGGATCTTTTTTAGAGAGAAGAAGAATCTTCTCCCCAATCAAGACATTGTCTACCTTCTTCCACTTTCCCAATTCACGACTGCAGTTAGGCTGGAATCTTCAGAGTTTGTATTTCTAAAGCAAGGTTAAGTCAAATGGAAGACTTACTGAAATGTTTATTTGTACGTACTGTATGTTCCATAAGACTCTGTCTCCTATTATATTTTTTCTTTCTTAAACGTGGCCTGCTGCATGTTTCTTATACAACATCTCCATCTTCTTAGTAGTTTAGGATCACTAGAGTTTATCCCAGCTGTCAAAGGGAAAAGCAGGGTACACCGGGCTATCACAGAAGGCACATCTATGGCCAAGTTAGAACCATGATTAAACACAACATTGCGCATCTTTGACCTGTGGGAGAAAGCTAGAGGACCCAGAGAGAACCCATGACAGTACGAATATGAAGACAGAAAGTGGTGTCCTATTCACAGAACCTTTTTTACTTCAAGGCTAATGATGCTAACCATCACACTAATGTGTTCTCTAGCATACTGCTAATACTTCTGCTTTTATGGTCACTTGCTGACGATCGGTTATTTCAGTGGATTTGTTTAGCAGTACCTAGCTGCTGCCACACTCTTAATTCATGTGGATGCAAAAGAAGAACTTTTCCACACATAGTGCAGTGCATTAAATACATTCCTTTTTTAGTTTTTCAGTAATTACAACTAGCAAATGTTAGTGTGTATACTGAAATGTATAATAAAGTAGAGTAAAATTATGATGAACAGTAGCGGCTCACTGAACATAACAGAAAATCCAAAGTATTAAGAAGATCTCACATCATCAGTCCAATTGCACAGAATGTTCATCTCCTATGTGATCAGCACACTTTTTGATATCAACCAGTAGAGGGCAGTAACAATCAAGTCTTGAGCAGAGATTTTATAGAATATAGTGCAAGAGAGCAACGACTAAAGGAAATCCTCCTCAAATGGATGACGAAATGGATGAAGCATAAACAGAATCAGGAGTGGAAACACAGCAGACAAGATGCACAATGTGATGTTTCAATGCTTTTTTATATTTTAAATGAAATGCTGCTGACACAGCACTTCCAGGAAACCCTGCCAACACTTGTAGCTGTCAGAAAAGATTGCAAAATTGAATTAACTTGGTGTATTAAAAACCCCACAGCAGTGGCTTATTTGTTTTATGAAATTTCAATTCTATTTCTATTAAAATCATAAAGCATCTATGGGTCCATAAATGTCTCAAACTAAAAAAGTTTAATGTTAAATGAACATAAATAGAATAATTAGATCAGGGTTCATAAATTAAACACCAGCTGGCATGAGCCACTGTCCCTGCCACTGAGATTACATGTCCCATATATTTAAGTTCCTTTAGCCTGTCCACAGTTGCTGTGTATCTGCAAGCCACTTTGAAACCTATCTGCGACTTTCACCAAAGAGAATGTTAAGAGAGGAAAGACAGCCACACTAATGGAACTTGCATATATAAATATCTACCTATTACTAGGTCCTAAAGTTAAATTAAAAAAAACAAAATGATGAAAGTCACTGATCTTAATGTAACGCAAGTCAAAGAGCAACAACCAGAGCAGTACCAGCATTATTCTGGGGTAATACTGGCACTAAGGAGTAAAACACAACCTTACTGTAGACAAATGGCACAATCTTGGAACAAAGTTTGTAGAAATTATTCAATAAACATTTTATAGTGATTTTTAATTGTTATTGGATTGTAAATGTATGAATTACTTACAAGAAGGATGTAGTGTTTTAGTTAGATTATGATAAATGCATTGTAAATGAGTAAGTGAGAAATTATAATTAAAAAGGGGTTTTTTTCCCTCTTTTCAATATGCAAAAATGGAAACAAATATAAAGGTTTAGGGAAAACTCAAACAAAGCTTTAAAGTTGATGCCTCACTCAAGGGAGTTGACGTGGATAAGCCTGCATCGATGTATTTGCGTGAATATTATGCGCAGAACAATAATTTCAACACCAACTCTCCTGAAAACACCTGAGGGCTGAGCAGTTTGAAGGGCTATATTTTCCTTGTCTTATTCATCATTTCTCTGTGTAACTGCTCTTGGAGGCTGTGTGATAGTATGTGTTGACACCAGTGAAAACATGGTTTACACCTGCAGATTAATGTCTGGCTTCATCTCCAGGTGAAGGCTTGCATTCACTCTAACAGCTTCTGGAGTGGAAAGCAAAGCCTCCAGTCACTTTGCTGCCAAACAAATGAGAAAAACTGAATATCATTGTGGAGGCATCAGTGTGTTTATTTAGAGGCTAATGCCATGTGTCAATGTGTCATCGTAGGATTTTGTTCTTCAAGCACGTTTGTTGAAAGTGTTATTGTATATTTGTTTATTTGGCTAACCATGTATGAGCCATAACAAAATAAAAACCGTTGTAAACAATAATGATGCATCTTTTACGAAATTCACGATGTACAACTATCCAGTCTAAACAGTCTAGACAGTCTAAACCCCAAAAGAGAAGCCCCTGTAAACTACCACTTCATTTGATTTGATGTGATTTGATGTACATCAGCAGTAATAACACCTGGCTGCATCATTAAAATTAATATTGAGTCAGCATGTAATTTTGCTAAAACAGTGTCGGACCTTGTAGTTTTTTTCTGGTTTACTTCCAAGTCAGACCAACATTGACATATAGCCACATTTTCACATGTTGGCAGTGTGAGTGGTGTTCCAAAGACAACACAGACTTCATAGATGATTTATAAGGAGACGACATCTATCCCACTTTGGATGGAGCAAAACTCAGTCCTGGCCAAAATGCAGATTAGCACTGTGCAGCTTCTTTAAAAAAAAAAATGTGTCAAACTAGACCCAAACCATCCAAAGATAAATCCCAAATAATCACAAATATCATCATAAAAAATGGATTTAGCATTTAGTAGAATATTAAACCTCAACTGCATCAAAGAGTAAACCAAATAAAGGTGGATTATTAAACATTAGATCTCTTCGTGTTAGCAAATGATTCAATAATGAATCAACATATTAATTTATTCTGCATTGCAGAAACCTGGGTACAGCAGGATGATTACATTAGTTTAAATAAAATCAAAATATTTTTAATTGTTCTTACCTGTCATCTTGCTCCCCTGTACTCTACCACTCCCACTCTCTTACACATCTCCCACTAAGTACAGCAAGTCTGATAACTACTGATATTTGTTTAGTGTCTTTTATAAGAGTAGTTGTAAACAGTTAACTGACCGTTCACAAACAAAGGGTTTATGGTTCATATATATTTAGACAATCACACAAGATTTTTTTAAATACCTTTTTACTGAAACATATTCCAAATATAGGTATATAATGGACGTGGAAATAATGTGTAGACTCTCAGCTTTCATTTGAAGGTATCCATGTTCAAATTGGATGAAGGGTTTCGGGGTTTTGCTCTGTATAAGCACTACCCTTATTTTAAAGAGACCAAAAGTAATCGGACTATTTCACTTGTCAGGTGTGGCCAATTTCTTCTTCGTTACGTCCTTATCAATTAAGCTGAGAAAAGGCCTGAGTTGATCTGAGTCGTGGTGCTTGCATTAGGAAGATTTTGCTGTGAACAGACAAACGTGTGTTCAAAGGAGTTCAAGCCATCCTTAATCTGCAAAAACAGACAAAAACATCTGCTACAATAGTAGGAGTGGCAAAATCTACGGTTTAGTACATCCTGAGAAATAAAGGAGGCACTGGTGAATTTAGCAAAGCAAAAACACCTGGACGTCCATTGAAGACGACAGTGGTGGATGATTACAGAATCATTTCCATGGTGAAAAGAAACCGCTGCACAACAGCCAGCACAGTTATGGAAAAACCAAGATCCACCTCTACCAGAACCATGACAAGAAAAAAGTATGGAGAAGGTGTGGAACAGCTGTAAAGAAATACACAACCGCTAAAAGACAGGGAAGAACTGGAGGAGATGCAACAAGTTCTGCAAGCTTTCGAATTGCAAGTGATTTGCAATGCAGCAAAGTACAAAACTACTGAAACACTAAGGATGAGAAACAAGAATTGGTGAAAATATGCAGAGAAATGCAGAGTAAAAGGCAAGCAATGGTGAGCAAAAGCACTTCTTTTGATACAAACGATACAATAAATATTCCAAAATATTCAGTGTGGTTCAGGGGCTCATCCAAGAGAAACAGTTCAGATGGTACTGTCTCGCTGTTTTAACTTTAATGTTCATGATTTTATTGAAGAATTAGTGAAGTGAAGTAAAGAAATGTTTCCCTAAAACAGTCAGTCAATAAAATCAATAAATGATTGGTTTGTAAATTATTTAGGAGGTTGAAAGAGAGGAAGAGTGCACGCCCAGATAAAATAAACAGACTTCGCCTTAAAAACTGTGTGGAGCAGTTGGCTGGGATTTTTTCTCTTCATTTATTAAAGTCTTGAGTTTCGTAGAGTCCCTCAAATCTGGAAGGACTATTGTACCAGTGCGTACAGTTAAAGCACTTCATTTTAAATAATTTTACAAAGCTTTTTGGTTTCACTTCCCTTGTGATGAAATCGTTCAAGAAACTTGTAAAAACTGAACTCTTGGATGGACCCTCCAATGCTCCTCATGGTTCTGAAACACCTGGATGGTGTAAAAACGTTTTCCTGTTTGTTTTTTTAGATTTTTTCATCTGTTTTTATTTGTATCCAGCTCCATATTTTAGCAGGACGTCTCACCAGCACATTTGATTTGGATCTGATTTCGTGACTTTTTAACAAAGAGATCTCAGAAAGTGAGTTTCAACAATATTTTATCAGAAGTACTTTTATCTTCCACATGATCCCCTCAAGGGTTTGTCCTTTCCCCACTTTTATTCGTCCTTAATAAAAATTTGTGTCAGAGTCTCTACCAGGACAGATAAATAATCAAGTTTGCAGACGACAGAGTGAATGTGTGTCTGCTCCAGGATGCAAACCGTGACAATGGCCCAGTTGCAGATGTCTTTGCAGTATGGTATAGACAGTCCTTTCTGGACATTAAAGTGTGTAAAATAGGAAATGGTTATTGATTTTTGTAAACAAAAAACTTAATCCCTGCCTTCTGCTTGTGTTCATGGTCAAGAACTTGAAGTGGTAGAGAAATATAAATATCTGGGCACAGTATATGAAGAAAAGGTGACATTTGGTGTGAAATTGCAAAGATTCATCAGCATATGTATCTGTATAGGAAACCTTTTTATGTTGGATAATGTTTTTATGAAAATGTTCTATTCTTGTTTTATTGAGTCTGTTTTACCTTTTTCTTTAATCTGCTGGTTTGGGTCTCTTAACTCAAAGAATAAGAAAAGGTTGGACCAACGTGTTAAGGTGTGCAGCAAAGTGGTTGGTATAAAGCTAAACCCTCCTGTATAGAGGGAGGGGGACCCTGAAGGCAGAAAAGATTCGGGGGAGTCTCCTCAGTTTCCTCATGCAGTTGATGGCTGGCTTTTAGAAGCCAAGATGGAAATGGTATAAACACGCAGCTAGAAGAACGGTGTATGATGACACCAGTGTCTACAGTAATTCATCTATCTAGTCTGTTCAGTTTGTGGTTTGTTATTGTTTTATTCATTATTTTTGTTGCAAAAATGTCAATGCTTTGCTCTGTTATTGATTGCCTTCTTGAGATCTGTGATTCTCAATTATTGACATCAATGCATAACTTTGGAGGCTGGACTGCAGGAGGTCCCTGGTGGTGATCAAAACCTACTGTGGTGTCACTCTTAGACAATACAATAAGTCATCCAGCTAATTAGAATACTGGTGAATGTAACATTTGAATGCATAGCCAGCTGAATTGATGTTTGCCAAGATGAAAACAAATAAACATATTTGAGTGGGCACTGTAAACATGAAATTATTATTCCCTTCCAGGTTAGTGGCAATGCTGGAGAGTGGCAGGCAGGTTGGGATTTGAAGATGATGGACTTAGGATCCAGAACTAGATGCAAGCAGTTTGTGCAGGAGGCACTACAGATGCTCCACAGGAGGGTTGAGCTGGAAACAGCTTGGTGGTATAGTGGTAAAACTACACAGCTTTAAGGCGCAAGTCACAAGTTCAATTCCCACCCGGTATCCAGTAAGAGTCCTGACTAGACCCTCCATGATAAAACGAAGCCCTGGAATGGTGTGGAATGGTGTGGCCACATGCACCTCTGACACAAGCATTTTACTGCTTGGTGGACTGTGTGTGACAAATAAAATTTGAATTTATAAACTGCTTCCAGCTTAAGGAATCTCCATTAACTAGTTTGTTTGTTTCTGTCTGTATTTATATTGTTTTGTTTACTTCAGATGTTGCCAGCTATTAAAGCTGTGATTATGAGTTTACATCTTTCTGCCTAGTGGTCTAAAGTAATCTGCTTCTGTGACCTGTTCTCCCACCCTGGCACAGACCCTCGCCCCTGTGACACTGAATCTGTGATCTCAAAATTTCTAATTTTTGTTTTTCTCAAAATAGTATTTCAACTTAAATCTCAAAATGATCTACAATATTTTTTTCCTCTAGCATTTTAGGATCTCGTATCTCTTTTGGGACACCAGCCAGGCCATACTTTGCTTCAGCTCTTCATACCTTTTCTCAGATTTTTTAAGAATTAAACATTTTTTCTTTTTCTACTTCTACTTCATTCCTTATCAGGTTTTTTTCTCTGGGTCTAGCAGCTTGTCCTCTACACGCAAACTTGATTCACACTTTTAGGGTCCCTCACAGTTAGTTAGTGTTCACATTTAGAAATACATGTTAGTAAGGGATGATGGGTCTTTTCTTCTGTTTAATAGTTTTTTCTAACTTTTGTTCACAGTCCACATATTTATTCTTTTCACTAAGCAGTGCTTCATGCTTTGGGCAATATGACCCATACCAATATCCTTTTAAATGTATATTTTCAATATACTTCAAGCTCTAATTCATGTTCTTTATCTTGTCTATCTCCCACCTGCTAAGCTTCGATTCCAGGTCACAGTTGTTGTTCTCAGACTTACTGTTAATTGCATGAAACATGTTTAAAGAATAAAACATAACTTTCACTTTCAAAGACATTCAATAAGATACACATTTAAAGTCCTTTTCCTAAAAACATTCATTGTTTTCCACAGAGTTATATTGTATTTGTAACAAAAGTAGCTGTATGGAGTGTGCATTCATGCATTTGTCTTTACAAAAGGGAGACACATCCATATTTTTTAAAAAAAAATACATATCTACATATTACAGCCAGGTGTGTGGGAAAAATGGAGAGAGGACCCAAACACAGGACTCACAGACTAGTTAAGAGAGTGCACGGTTTTGTTATAAAGACTGGATAAACTTAACATGAGAGACTGAACTAAACTAGAAAAACACTCAAGGAGTTGATGACAACAAGAATAATCTGAAGTATGTGATCAAATCGAGTTATATTGACTATTTATAATACTGTACCATCAGTAAAATGTATATCAAAAATGTAAATTTTAAAGCCATGTTTTCTTTATTGCAATGAAAAAGGTCAAATTTTACCTGTAAACAGAATGGAGACATCATCTGTTGTCTTTGTAGTGATCTTAAAGCTGCTGCAGATGATGGGAGGGTTCATGAGGGGGTCTAAAGTGGGACAGCATCTGCCAAGTAAGACAAGGATGTCTTCAAAATTATATTCAAATAGAAACAAGATCCCTGTTTTATCACAGCGTAATCATCAAAGTGAGAACTTTGTTGTACATCTGATTAGTTGTACATGATAGGCACGGATCATTTTGTGGAAAATACAAGAATGTTGTATTTATTGGAAGATAATTGTGTAATGAGACAGTTGCAGTGTTGCAGTGTTTGATGCCAGTTTATGGTTTTACAGGGCGACTTCTGCACAGCATTACTAACAGCAGCTGTGAAGGAAACAATTTCATCATCTTAACAAATGGAAAGTCATTTTCTTTGTGACAGTGGCTGCAAGTGGGAGAGAAGTTGCAGGGACACCTGACAACTAACATCTCTCAGGTGTTGTCACGAGGGCTCGGAGCTGAATAGAGTGTTATTCTCCTCTCTCAGTTATGACACGGTGACAGAGGAGGGGCGACTGTGTATGAGAGGGACACAGAATGACAAAGGATGAAAACTGCAGTTACTAAAAATAAACCCAAGAACAAGAACATCAAAACGTTTTAATCGCAAGGTCAACCTGAGAGAACAAGAAGAAAAACAGCAAAGTCACTCAATGCAGCTTTCACTTTATAAACTTACAAAATCAAGACAGTTCGACAGGAAGTAAAACACATTTACCTAAAGTAAATGAAATAATAATGCACACTTTGAAAGTCAGTATTCAGTGTAGCCAACTGTATTCTTTAACACTCTTCTCTAAGTAGTCTTCAGGAATAGTTCTCCAGTCTTCTTGAAGGACACTTTACGGTTTTTACTACTAACTAACTACCTTTAACTTAGCAAACTCCCGCCGTAAGGGTGTGTTTTAACTGATGAGCCTGTGTCGTACTCAGGCTCGGACATCTGATTACTGATTTTCCAAGTTTTATTCTCACAAATATAAACTAACACCAGTACAGTAATCAAGCCTCTACCAGAAGCCAGGTAATTAACTGAAAGACACAAATAAAACAACCATACAACATTAATAAAGCAATCCTATTAATGACAGTACAGTTTGAATATAGTCATGTTTGTAACTTTTAACTTATTTATAACTTTAACACGTTATTTAGTCAACACAGAAACTCACCAGCTCGGCCTCATCAGTTACAACAGTTACAGTTGTTACGGTTACAGTTGTTACAGTTACAATAACAATGAAAAAGAGATCCGGCCAGTAGGGTCACTAAGTAAACGGTAACGTATAA
>VUQR01007601.1:90739-109763 GCA_015108515.1 Hemichromis elongatus | reverse complement strand
TAAGATGGCTTTGTGTGAGTGTGTTGGTAATCTCTACTCTCTCTCCGTCTTGCTCGGTTAAGTTCTTTGATTGCGTCTATGCTTGTGTTTGTGAGCCTGACCCTTTGTTTTTGTGTTTTGTGTTTCAGCACTGCATCACGACTATTTGCAGCAGTACCCTGAGTGAGCTTGGCCTGCAGTTGGTGATTGACCTCTTTGCTCTGAAGGACTCTTCCTATTGGCTTGTTCGCACTGAGCTCTTGGAAACTCTGGCAGAATTAGACTTCCGGTAGGATACTTTTGTTTCCTGATGCCTGTTATATACAGTCCTTTTTAAAAAATAATAATAACTCAACTTTAAACTTAAGCTTGACGTTACTTTTTATTACCTTTTAATTGCTTTTTAAAGTTTTTTTTTTTCCCTTGTGCTTTAGATTAGTAAATTTTTTGGAGAGGAAAACTGAGACTTTACATAAAGGAGATCATCACTACACTGGGGTAAGTTTATTTTCTGCTTTTTTTTTTTTAATGATCTTTTCTTTGAAATATCTTTTCTGGTTTTCTGCAGTCAGCTGCTGACTGGTGTTGTTTGTTGACATTTCTCTAGCGGCTGCGCCTGCAAGACAGAGTCCTGTGTGATGTGGTCATACATCTGTTGGGAGATGACGATCCAAGAGTACGGCACGTGGCTGCCTCTGCGGTCAGCAGGTAAAATCTCTTCACATATAGCATGCGCTATGTCCTTTATGTAGTGGGCTGTAATTAAGCCCTTATTGTCTTTCGTCATATCCCTCTGCCTGTCTTTTTACAGACTCGTTTCCAGGTTGTTCTATGACTGTGACCAGGGCCAGGTGGACCCAGTGGTAGCAATCGCTCGAGACCAGAGTTCAGTCTATCTTCAGCTGCTTATGCATGAGACACAACCCCCATCCCAGTTTACAGTTAGCACAATCACAAGGTACACACGCGCGCGCACACACACACACACTTCCAGTATATCTCGTGTCTCATCAAAGGTCAGCTTAGCCTATATTACCGTTAAGAAGTTCTCAACCTTGTTGACTTGGTTATCCTTTTTTAGTACAATGTGTCTTATTGTACTCATTAAAAGAGCTATTTTCAACAGCAGACATATTTTTCTTGTGATCGGAAATGCTTTGAGCTAGATTTTGCAGTTAAACACACAACTCTTGAAATAACGAACCTTGGACTAATTACTTAACATTTTGTCTGCCAGGACATACCGAGGCTACAACCTGTCCAACACCGTCTCTGATGTCACACTGGAGAACAACTTGTCCAGAGTAGTTGCTGCCGTCTCGCATGCTTTGACCTCGTCTACCTCCAGAGCTCTAACTGTAGGTTTTCAGCTTAATGCATCTGATTGTTGGACTTGTGTCCTGACAATTTATGGCATTGATTTCATAACGTCTAAATATTTATTGTGCTGTCTTCTCTGCAGTTTGGCTGCTGTGAGGCCTTGTGCCTCCTAGCTTCAAATTTTCCAGTGGGCAATTGGAGCACAGGCTGGCACTGTGGCTATGTTAGCTCTAATAGCAACTTTTCATCCCGTTCTAGTCTTAACCGCAGTAGGGGCAGAACCCTCAGGTTTGTATACTGCACTAATTAATATATTTTTTTACATGATTATTAAAATTCTTTCCCTAGACTCTCCTTACCTTCTGTCCGTTCACTCCTTTCTGCAGTTTATCACAGCCTAGCAGTGCTCCAGCCTCTTCAACCACTTCATCTGCACCAGATGTTGAGCGGAAGAGTCTAACTGTAGGAATTGCCAACACAGTGCTCTCCTTGTTGTCTTCTGCCTGGTTTCCACTGGATCTCTCTGCACATCAGGATGCACTGTTACTTTCTGGAAACCTCGTAGCTGGTGGGTAATTTACTTTAAGAGTTTCAGGTATTTGTCATATAATTTAATATAACATGTTTTACTCTGTCGACATTTGTTGATTCATCACTACCCTAATGATGTTCTCAGCTGTGGCTCCTAAATGTATGCGTAATCCCTGGGTTGGGGAGGAAGAAGGCAGCAGTGGGACCAGTAGTGGAGGCCCAAGTAAGTTGGAAGAACCGTGGGCCGCGCTATCAGAACGCTCTCTGGTGGTCATGGTGGAGCAACTCTTTTCCCATCTGCTGAAGGTCCTCAACATCTGTGCCCATGTGTTGGATGATACACCACCAGGACCAGCAATGAAGGTACGTTTGATAAGGAGAGTTATTGGGTTTAACAGACTCATGAAAGTAAATATTTGGCACCATGCATTCAGGTGCATTTTACCACAAGTTCGATCCACAGGATGTCTGATGTATTGTGTTCTTTTTTCCCCATTCTGTACCAACTTTATAGGCCACTCTCCCCTCCCTGAGCAATACCCCCTCCCTCAGTCCGATTCGTAGGAAAGGCAAGGAGAAGGAGGGTGCTGAGCCCAGTGCCACCCCTATGAGCCCAAAGAAAGGCAGCGAGGCCAACACAGGTAAACGCCCCACCGTGCTTAAAAAAAAGGCTACAGATCATCTCTGTGAGTCTCAGAATATCAAGTGTTTTTTTTTCTAAGCAGGTAGGCCAACAGACAGTACAGGATCAACAACTGTAAACAAATCGACCACCCTTGGCAATTTCTACCACCTGCCCCCCTACCTCAAGCTCTATGATGTGCTCAAAGCTACACATGCCAACTATAAGGTCAGAACACGCCTTTGTTCAAACATAAAATGATTTTAATAGCTTTTTGTTGCCTGTATGGTTGTTTATGGAATGTTTTTCTAGGTTACGCTGGACCTTCACAGTAGCCAAGAAAAGTTTGGAAGTTTCCTGCGTTCTACATTAGATGTTCTTTCCCAGCTGCTTGAATTAGCCACACTTCATGACATCGGGAAGGTAAAGATCATTTTCATCATCGTTCAGTGTTAAGTTTGGTGCGATCCCTTAACAAGGTGGTCTTGTTATTTTCTTGTTAACAGCCAATTTATTGAAAATCTTTGCTGTTATCTATAGATGGTGACCTTGCTCTTTCTTTTAGTGTGTGGAGGAAATTTTGGGCTACCTCAAGTCCTGTTTCTCCAGAGAACCAATGATGGCCACAGTTTGTGTGCAACAGGTTAGTATGTTATGTGTTAATCCCTGTGAATTGTAGATGTATATATTTTTGAATGTGTGTGGCAGTCTTTGTGGTTCTAGCACTGAGCAGTGTGCTGCAGCCGGTGTGACTCCACACAGAGTGAGGCTGGTTCCTGCCGACAGGGCCTGTAAAGGCATTGGTTCCCCTGTGCGATGGTCCCATACATTTATGTTTTTATAGAACGACACATGTTAATATTCTGTCTCAGTGGTAATCTATTTTTCAGTTTCCTTTGATAAATCCACAGAGATTATAAATAAATGGACTTTTTAAGGGAGCATAGGAAGTCACTGTTTAAGGGGTTATGCACATCGTGTCAATTATGAATAAAAACAGAATAAAATGGTGAAGTGATTTTGGTTATATAACTATTAATTCTATGGCTGGAGGAGCACCTAAAGAAACGTGGTTTCACTGGAGCTTATTTATTGCCGTGTTTAAAAAGAAAGGGAATACTTCATTTAAATATATCAACCGGATTATCAAATTTAATGTAAAGTTGAAAATGATAGTCTTTTTGTATATATTTATGTTTATACATATTTGCAAAAGAGTTCTTTGGGTAATAAGTTGACTTATTGTTCTCCAGCTGTTGAAGACACTATTTGGGACCAACCTGGCCTCCCAGTATGAGGGTGTGTTTAGTGGACCCAGCCGGTCCCAGGGCAAAGCTCTACGTCTTGGCTCTTCCAGCTTGCGACCAGGACTCTACCACTACTGCTTCATGGCTCCATACACTCACTTTACCCAGGCTCTTGCTGATGCAAGCCTCCGTAACATGGTGCAGGCTGAACAGGAGCAGGATACCTCTGGGTGAGTTCTTGTAACACATGTCTCCCACATGAGGTATGCATAGGTGTCCTTATTCAGGATATAGCAAATGTTCCTTTTTTAGGATAGTGTGCATTCAGTTGTTTTATAGGCGTGTGTGTGTGTAATATAAAATGTATGAGTTAAGCACACATCAGAAGATGCACTTATGTGGGAACACATAATGACGATTAAAGAGTCTTCTTTTTTTCCTTTAATTTTAGATGGTTTGATGTAATGCAAAAAGCATCCAATCAACTGAGATCTAATATCACAAATGCAGCGCGCCACAGAGGAGACAAGGTACATTTTCACCGTTTTCCTGCTTTTTCGTACTGAGATCGTGCGCTAAGAGTTGCGACTTTTAAAACAGCATCAGACCACATAAGCATCTTCTGTTTTCTCAGAATGCCATTCATAACCACATTCGACTGTTTGAGCCGTTGGTGATTAAAGCTTTGAAGCAGTATACCACCAGCACATCTGTGGCGCTGCAAAGACAAGTACTGGACCTGCTTGCTCAGCTTGTGCAGCTCCGAGTCAACTACTGCCTGCTAGACTCAGACCAGGTAAAACAAACACATGCACATATTTCTTTTGGTCATCTCCAACTACAAATTTTAGAGTATGGCTCATTCAGAAATTTGTGTTTTAGGTGTTTATTGGCTTTGTCCTGAAACAGTTCGAGTACATTGAAGTGGGGCAGTTCAGGTATGTTTTAAATCAGAAGTGTGTATGCGTGTGTGTGTGTGTGTGCGTGTAAACTATTGAAGCTTGTCACAAATGTTTCCTGGGAAATAAAATAACAGTTTTCATCACTTACAGAGACTCAGAGGCCATCATTCCCAACATCTTTTTCTTCCTGGTGCTGCTGTCTTATGAACGCTACCACTCCAAGCAGATTATCAGCATTCCCAAAATCATCCAGCTGTGTGACGGCATTATGGCAAGTGGCAGAAAAGCTGTCACACATGGTGAGAGGAATGCATATGACTTATATAGTTTTTAATTCTTCTTCTAACTCCCAAATGTTTTCTTGTCGATGGTTACATTTACACGTACTTTTCTGCTTCCTCTACAGCCATCCCAGCCTTGCAGCCTATAGTTCATGATCTGTTTGTCTTGAGGGGCTCAAACAAAGCTGATGCAGGCAAGGAGCTGGATACACAGAAAGAAGTTGTGGTCTCCATGCTGCTAAGACTTGTGCAGTACCATCAGGTATGTTTACATGTAGATGCAGAGACACAGCATGCAACATCATCAGATATTTAACCAGGTTTTTCTCTGTTTTGCTCATGCTGTCATGTGTCTGCTGCAGGTGTTGGAGATGTTCATTCTTGTACTGCAGCAGTGTCACAAAGAGAATGAAGACAAGTGGAAGAGATTATCCAGACAGATTGCAGACGTCATACTTCCCATGATCGCCAAGCAGCAGGTAGGAAAATGTTTGCAGGTTTATATGTTGGATTAACCTCGACGTTAAAGCCAACTAATTTTTCCAGTAATTTATATAGATATGTGATCAGGCATTTTCTGTTTGTTTCAGTAAGCATTTTTGTATGTTTGGTCTACACAGATGCATCTGGACTCTCCAGAGGCATTGGGAGTATTAAACACTCTGTTTGAGACGGTGGCACCCTCCTCTCTCAGACCTGTTGACATGCTGCTCAAGAGTATGTTCACCATCCCAGCCACCATGGTGAGACGTCTCATCAGATAGCATGCACTTTCTGACTAAACTGTCTTTATCTTGACAATTTGTCTATTTTTTAAGTGAGTGATTTCAATAAACAAAGCAAAAATAAAAAACAGGGAAAAAAGTAATATTTGATGTAAAATCTGGCATTGGTTCTTGCAGGCATCTGTAGCTACAGTCCAGCTCTGGGTATCTGGTATCCTGGCAGTGCTTAGGGTACTGGTCTCGCAGTCCACTGAAGACATTGTGCTTTCCCGTGTCCATGAGCTGGCACTCTGTCCAAATCTCCTCTCTTGCCACGCTATCCGCCGCCTGCATCAGCATAGCCTCTCCCCAAACGACCCGCCTGCTGCCGACACAATCTGCAAACAGGAAACTAATGGTGAAACGCAAAAGGCTCTACCTGAGGAAACATTTGCCAGGTTATTATTTACTATCTTTAACAGACTGAGAAAGGTTTGTACTCTCTTGTTTTTGCAGCTATCAGATTGTTTCCAAGGGTCTAACTCTTCTTGCCTTTTCCCCTTCTTTCATATCTCTCTTGTCCACCTCCCGTCTAGATTCCTTCTCCAGCTTGTAGGTGTGTTGCTGGATGACATTTCCACCAGGCAGGTTAAAGTGGAGATCACTGAGCAGCAACACACCTTCTACTGCCAGCAGCTGGGCACGCTGCTCATGTGTCTCATACACGTCTTCAAAAGTGGTAAGCATGTGAAATCTATGAAACGTCTGCACAAACTCCCTATATGATATTTTAAATGTATCAAATATAATTCAGATTAAAATCCTTTACCGATTTTTTTCCTTTTTGTTCCCTCCTAGGAATGTTTCGCAGGATTACAGCTGCAGCCAGCCGGCTCCTGAAGGGTGAGAGTGGCCAGATGGCCACAGAGGCCAACCTCTTCTACCCCTTAGAAGGTCTGAACAGCATGGTACAATGCCTCATTACCACCCACCCATCCCTAGTGCTCCTCTGGTGCCAGGTTCTTCTCATCATTAACTACACCAACTACTCTTGGTGGGCTGAGGTTCATCAGACACCCAGGTAAGAACAGTGTGAGGGGGATTAACTGGGCTCAACTGTATTTTTGTGCACTTTTTAATTATAAATGAGTCAATAGGGATATAAAATGATTAAAAATCTGCACCGTCTACTTTTTAAAACTCTGCCTTGTTTTCTTTCTATCAGACGACACAGTCTCTCATCCACAAAGCTGCTGAGCCCTCACTCCTCAGGGGAAGGCGAAGAGGAAAAGCCTGAGTCCCAGTTAGCAATGGTTAACAGAGAGATTGTACGCAGGGGAGCCGTAATCCTCTTCTGTGACTATGTGGTAAGACTACTAAGAATGTGGGCCCATACTATTGTGCTTATACTGTTGGGATAAAATATACATGCATGCCAATACACTGTTCTCAGCTAGAAAGCATGTTTAAAATTACATTTGGCTTTAACTATCTATGAAGAACAATATATAAATCTCAAAATGCTGATGAGCAAAAGTAAATTAGTTTTGTAAGTGCTTTACTTAATAAAACCATTGTTTTTTTTCTTCACCTGTGTAGTGTCAGAATCTCCATGACTCGGAGCATCTAACCTGGCTGATTGTCAATCATGTTCGTGACCTGATCAGCCTTTCCCATGAGCCGCCAGTGCAGGACTTTATCAGTGCTGTCCACCGCAACTCTGCTGCCAGTGGCCTCTTCATCCAGGCCATCCAGTCCCGCTGTGACAACCTCACTACTGTAAGATAACATTCTTTCTAATCTTTTGACTACATTGTTGAAGTTTTTTATTTTGTTTTTTAATTCCCAATTTGTCTTTCTTCCCCGTTCTTTTCCTGGCCCACTCGCCTGCCTTACTATCTCGTTCTCTTCGTCTTTGTAGCCTACCATGTTGAAAAAGACCTTACAGTGTTTGGAAGGCATCCACCTTAGTCAGTCTGGATCTCTACTGATGCTATATGTGGACAAGCTTCTTAATACACCGTTCCGAGTTTTGGCTCGCATGGTGGACACCTTGGCATGTCGCAGGGTAGAGATGTTGCTGGCTGAGACCTTACAGGTACATTTTAGTAAAGTGTGAATTTCATTGTAAGTGCATCTCAAAGCTGAAGATGTTTCATATGTTTTTCCCAGTCCAATGGGAATCTGGGACCTGTTATCACATTTTTAAAACGATCAGATGGGAAAAACTGTTGAAGCAGTACGTTTTGTTTGTTTGAAAACCCTGATTGTGTTCATTCTTTCACCCTTCAGAACAGCATAGCACAGCTTCCTGTGGAGGAGCTGGATAGGATCCAAGAATATCTCCAGAGCAGTGGTTTAGCTCAGAGGTAACCTTGTGTAATGCAGCCCTTTTAAGAAGTACCTCACACTTTGTACTTTCTGTTTTGTGTGTGATTTGATTTTTTTTTCATTTAATGTAATTTTTATATTTTTTTTTGTGCCTGTTGAAATTAGTTATGCCCTTGGATTAGCCGCCTGTTCAAACCAGATTGAAAGTATAGACTAATGAATTGTATGTTTTTTGCATTTCCCAAATAATGCGCACAAACTGAAATGTGATATCTCACATTAAGTTAATTTGACAGTATTTGCCCAGTAGGTACAGAGGGCTGTACTGAATCAGCATGTTCTTATATCTATATGTTAATTAAAAACAATTTTCTGTTGATTGAGATTTTTTTTTTTTAATTGTAAAAATATTTATTTCTGTCCCAGACATCAGAGGTTCTACTCCCTGCTGGACAGGTTCAGAGCCACTGTTGTTGACACAAGCAGCCCCACTCCTCCAGTGACATCACATCCCTTAGATGGGGATCCTCCCCCCGCTCCTGAGATGGTCATTGCAGACAAGGTGAGGAACTAGACTTGATGAATCTAATAATCCAGGTTTGTGCAGCCCATCTGTTTATCCGTTTGTTTGGTTGATTTTAGGAGTGGTATGTGGCTCTGGTGAAGTCTCAGTGCTGTCTTCGTGGAGATGTTTCCCTGTTGGAGACGACAGAACTTCTTACCAAACTACCTCCTGCTGATCTCTTCAGTGTCATGAGCTGCAAGGTAAAGAACATACACACTGTTTTATCATGCACTCAAATATTATCATTGGTATAATAGAAGCATCCAGACAGTTTGGCACTCCAGTGCTCAAATATTAGCCCTCCATGATGATAAATAATCTTAAATATGTTAATTCCTGTACATTAGGATTTCACATATGAACCTGGACTTCTGTCATCTTTTTCGCAGGAGTTCAATCTCAGCCTTCTCTGTCCATGCCTGAGTATGGGAATACAGCGGTTAGCACGTGGTCAGGGGTCACTTTTGTTGGAGACAGCCCTGCAGGTGACCCTCGAACAACTATCAGGGGTCACAGGGTCACTTCCTAGACCTCACCAGTCCTTTCTGCCACCGTCTCAACCCGAGCCCTACTGGGACCAGCTGGGTGATGTGTATGGTGAGACTGGGAAGGAGGGAAAAAATGGATCAGAGATAAATTGGCAAAAATAAAAGTATCTGTTCTGTTGGGTTTCTTTTTTGTCCACTGGAGTTTTTTTTTCTTTCTTCAAATTAAATTTAATTCAAAATAAAGGTTTGATTCATTGTTTTCCTAAAATGTTTACTGTTTGTTTCAGATGAACCAGGGTTCTACCCCAGAGTTTTGTCACTCTGTAGAGCACTGTCTCAATACCTGCTAAGTGTGAGCCAGCTCCCTTCTTCGCTACATATTCCCTCAGACAAGGAGCACCTCATCACCACTTTTACCTGCACTGCCACTGAGGTAAACTACTAAGCAAAATGTTCTGTAGCTCAGTGAATTCTCTGGATGATGTTTGTTGATGCTTTAGATTAACATGATTTTTTAAAAATGAATCTTTTGATTTGTTTTGAGAAAATTAAAGCTTGAAGATCATATCAAATAATCATGATTTGACTGCTTTGATTTCTTTACAACCCTCTTAAACCCAGATGTGTGTGTGTGACGTTATGGTTCAACAGGTTGTAGTGTGGCGTCTGCTCCAGGACCGGCTGCCCCTGAGCGTGGATTTGCAGTGGGCGCTTTCTTGCCTGTGTCTGGCGTTGCAGCAGCCCTGCGTCTGGAACAAGCTCTCCACCCCAGAGTACACCACCCATACCTGCTCCCTCATTTACTGCCTTCGCCTTATTATTGTTGCAGGTAATGAAGGCAGAAAGTTGCATTTTTGCACTTTTTTTGTAATATCTTTGCTAATTGAATTTTTTTTTTGCCTTTCCCCTGCAGTGGCTGTGAGTCCTGGTGACCAGCTGCTGCATCAAGAGAAGAAAAAGGCAAAAGGAGAAAAAGATGATGGAGACCAAGTGGATGCAGCACATGCTGACCGTAAGAATCTAATTAGAAACTGAGTTAAAGTTCAGGGTTGTTTCATGTAATTTTATTATTATAGTCATCTTTTTTTTTTTTTTAAGTATTTATTCTCACATGAAAGCTGTAGGGTAACATTTAAGTCTCTGTGCTATAGACATGTGTGAGTGGCAAGCATGTGAGATCATGGCCGAGCTGGTGGAGAGCCTGCCGAGCAGCCTTTCCCTTGGCCATCGTAGAAACTCCATATTACCCACTTTTCTCACACCAACATTGCGCAACATTGTTATCAGTCTGTCCCGGCTTCCTCTGGTCAACAGCTACACCCGAGTACCTCCACTGGTGAGTTTTTGAAAGAAGTTGTGCCAGTAGGTAACCGAATTTAACAGATCAGTAAAATCTATTTCTTCTTCTGTTTTTTAAATCTGTTTAAATGCTCTGTCTTTGTCTTTAGGTTTGGAAACTGGGCTGGTCCCCTCAACCAGGAGGAGAGTTCAGCACAACTCTGCCTGAGATCCCTGTGGACTTCCTTCAGGAAAAGGATGTCTTTAGAGAGTTTCTTTACCGTATCAATACATTGGGTACAGAAACATACACTCAGTCCATTCTTATCACATTGATGATGCTTTCATTTTTTAAATTACATTATTTTTAAAGTATACTTTTTTTTATTTAAAAAAAAAAAAAACCTATGTATTTTGCATCTGTGTGGGTTTTTGGTTGTTCAGGCTGGAGCAGCAGGACCCAATTTGAGGAGACCTGGGCTACTCTACTAGGGGTGCTGGTCACCCAACCCATCTCTAAAGACCAGGAGGAGGACACACAGCAGGAGGTATGCACACAACTTTATCTCTAGAAATGTTTCTGGGAAAGAACATTTATTGAAGTACAAATGTCACAGCATGCTCATATAAAGTGAACTATTTGTTTATATTTGAGTATGTAATAGTCTATTTTTTTTTTTCACCCATTTAGACAACTATGAACATGTGTCATTTAGCACATGCACTAAATATTATGACGCCTGGCAAAAAGACAATACATCTGTTCCTATTGCAATCTTATTGCATGTCTTTTATATCCGTTTTTCTCTAGGAGGACTTGGAGCGTACCCAGTTGAATGTGTTAGCAGTGCAAGCCATCACCAGCCTGGTGCTGAGTGCCATGACCCTTCCCACTCCTGGCAACCCAGCAGTTAGCTGTCTGGAACAGCAGCCTCGCAACAAGAGCCTAAAAGCCCTGGAAACACGGTAGTTACAGAGCTAATTTTTGTGTCCTGTACAGCTGCCTAAAATGAGCAAGTGAAAAACAGTTGGTTTTTTTTGTTTTTTTTCCCCCCTGTTTTGCTCATGTTTATGCTCAGGTTTGGAAGGAAACTTGCAGTGATTAGAGGTGAAGTGGAGAGAGAGATTCAGGCTCTTGTGTCAAAAAGGGACAACGTCCATACATACCACCCATACCACGCCTGGGATCCTGTGCCCTCACTATCAGCAGCTTCTGCAGGTAATAGAAAAAGTGCAGTCACACTTTCATTAGCCTCAACTCTCTCATTTTATCAACCACCTCTTAAAATGAATTTGTAAAGTAACTGCTACTCTTATTTGTTTCAGCGGGTACGCTGATCAGCCATGAGAAACTGCTGCTTCAGATCAACACAGAGAGGGAGATGGGCAACATGGAATACAAACTGGGGCAGGTAGGAAACATAGGAAAGAGTAAACTGTAATGGAGCCTTTGAGGAACAATATATGTTGTCAGCAGGACAACAGTTTTTCTTATTTTTTGTTAACATTAGGAACTAATATGTTTTTTTTTTGTTTTTTTACTCGGAATGTCATTCTCCAGGTCTCCATCCATTCAGTGTGGTTGGGTAACAACATCACGCCTCTCAGGGAGGAAGAGTGGGGTGAGGATGAAGAAGATGAGGCAGACACTCCGGCGCCCACCTCCCCACCTTTATCTCCTATAAACTCCAGGTTAGTCAAATAAACACACCATTACACGTATACGTACACGTTCCTTCAGTGCACACTAGGCATCTTGTGTACTAAGGTAAGATGTTTCTTTCAGAAAACACCGTGCAGGCGTGGATATTCATTCATGTTCTCAGTTTCTCCTGGAGCTCTACAGCCAGTGGTTGATCCCTAGTTCTCCAACTAACAGGAGAACCCCAACCATCCTCGTTAGTGAAGTGGTCCGATCGGTGAGATATGATGCATATACCTAGTTTTACTCATTCACCCAAATATATGTTCTTAAAGAGCAGTAGACTGCCCTTCACTGATGTGAAAGAATACACTTGGGTGAAATTTTATTCTTTAAATTAAGACATATTAAAATTTATGCCGCCTTGTCTGTTTTGGGGGCTCAAAATGAGTCTGTGACCAAGGCCATGCTTACTCTGTCAGCTGATTGTACACTCTTTGTCGTTCCCTGTAGCTGCTGGCGGTATCGGATCTGTTCACAGAAAGGAACCAGTTTGATATGATGTTCTCCACCCTGATGGAGCTACAGAAGCACCATCCACCAGAGGATGAGATCTTGAATCAGTACCTTGTGCCGGCCATCTGCAAGGCTGCGGCTGTTCTGGGGATGGTGAGAGGAGCTGTGTGTGAGGGGACCTGAGATGGTTCAAGATGTGTTTGAGTTATCAGTATAACAGTATGTCACTGTTCCCGCTATATAAAACTTTTTTAAATTTACGTTTATAGGACAAGGTAATAGCCGAGCCTGTGTGTCGCCTTTTGGAGACGACCCTGCGCAGCACTCACCTTCCCAGCCGCATGGGAGCCTTGCATGGGGTGCTGTATGTGTTGGAGTGTGACCTTCTGGATGACACAGCTAAACAGCTCATCCCCACAGTCTCTGAGTACCTTCTATCCAACCTCAAGGCTGTTGCTCAGTGAGTATAAATGTCATGCCTGTGCAGACGTTGACCTTAACTCATCTTCTAATGAGCTAAATTGATGAAAGAGCCCTGGGAAGGAATGTGTCTAATGTCAGTGTGTGACCACCCCACCTTCTTCTTCTGTAAGAGGATCTGTGAATTAATTAGTTTTCATCCAGCTTAATACAGCGATGGAACCAAGAGTGCAGTGCAACTCTTGGCCCTTAGATGCTGCTTTTTACGTTTCAGATAAATACAGACAGTGGCGGATTAAGAGGAAAACCTGAACTCTTGACCTCCGACGGGGAGGGTATCTGTTTTGCTACAGGCACTGTTTTGCTTGCAGGGTTAAATCCATCTGTGGACCGAAAGGAGATTAATACTAAGTGATCACCTTTTAAGATAGAAATGCATGATGGGATAATATAAGTGTTGCCTTCCACAATGACAATGGTGCATTCTGGGATCACTGACAGGTTGGAGTATAGAAATGGTATGAGTCACATGCTGTGACATTTGCTGCCAGCAGATCTTCCAACTACAGGATGTGTGAACCTGCGTATTAGCTAGGACTCTCACCATTGCTGAAACACCAGTGGAGCTATGAAACACTTCTGGAGTTAAAGAGATTATTGTGGTACATGTTAGCCCAGCATTTTATTAACACTTTATGTTGTCATTTGCTTTATGTCAGCATTCATCTGTAAACACTGGACTTTATATTTTTCTGTTTAATTGTAATGATTTTTTTCTACTTGCTGTGTGTCACCCATCTTTTTTTCTGCAGCTGTGTGAATCTGCATAACCAGCAGCATGTGTTGGTGATGTGTGCTGTGGCTTTCTACATGATGGAGAACTATCCTCTGGATGTGGGAGCTGAATTTATGGCTGGAATTATACAGGTAAAGTAAAATAAATCAAATTATCTGACAGCTGGGCAATAAATGATGTTTACCCTGCTAGCTCTGAAGTACAAAGTCTAAATGATGGCTGACTGTGCTCATGTGAGCACAGAGGAAATTGTGTGGCACATGCACCTCTGTTGAGAGGATGTCATGTATTCTGCCACATGCACACTCTCTCCAGGCAGCATCCTTGCTTAAACCAGAGTATTTCCTGTAGTGAGAACAAGGAGCAGACCTCCTTCCTGTGTCCTGATCTGATTCTCCTGATGCTGTCCTGAGTTCACAAGTGAAAATGTCTGTAGAAAGCTCACATATTGCACAATAGAATGAAAGCAGAAACATAACATACATATATTTAAGTATCTTGGGGGAAAATGTATTTTGATTTAGTGCCATATGCCCCTTTATCTTTTTCACTTTCTAATAATTTCTTCTTCATCTTCTTCTTCCTCTTTTTCCTCTTCCTCTTCTAGTTATGTGGTGTGATGGTGTCAGCCAGCGAGGACTCCACTCCTTCCATCATCTATCACTGCGTGCTTCGTGGTCTGGAGCGCCTCCTTCTGTCAGAGCAGTTGTCACGGATGGACGGAGAAGCGCTGGTCAAACTCAGCGTGGATAGAGTCAACATGCCATCGCCACACAGAGCCATGGCCGCCCTGGGGCTCATGCTAACCTGCATGTATACTGGTAAGCAAGGCTTTAACATGACTTCTAACTTTAACACCATCAAAAATGTGTCACTGGCATGCTGGCTTAAACACTGGTCTGCACAATTAGGACTGGTGCTAGCGTTAGTGCTGCTGCAGCAGTTCCTAAGCAACTGCAAACCTTCTATAGCATCAAGCTAGCTGGCTAACTCTGATAGGTCTTTCCAAGGAAACAGATAAACTTTTCTCCTACTTAAATGGTTTGCCACAGTGAGCTTTTTTCCCATTTAATCCCTCTGGACTAATCCTCGACCCTGTTCTTCCTAACATTATGTAATGTGTACTGGGGTCCCTCCTTAAAAGTCAGACCCCGTACCCCACATAGAAATGATTTGCCTATGCGATGATCAGTTAGAAAACAAGAATGTAGAGGGATCTAATTGATCATGAAAATAAAATGTTCCACTGAAGTTCCAATTCAAGCCGTAAGTGAGCCCAGTTCCTTACTGGATTTACTCTTCTCACAGATGATAGAGCAGAAAGCATTAATAATCTATAGGCTAAAAGTGGATATGAATGCGTAGCTGTCTCTAAGCCTAGTAAATGGATAGCTGACAAACTTGTGAATGACTGTGCATGCTGCTATAGCAAGCACTGTGTTGCTGTGTGGGTGTTGTGTTGGTGGGGTGTGTATATATAATAGGGTAGTAACAATTCATCAACTAATTTGGATAATTCGATTATAAAAAAATTCTTGACACAAATTTTGTGCTTCAATGCTTTATTTAAAGCACGACTTAGTATCGTGCTGATGTGTTAAACGATGTAAACATTGATAATGTTATACAAATGTTTTTAGGAGCAGGATATGAATTAAAAAGTCATTAAGTTCACGTAGGCCTCAGTTTTAAACAAAAACGCTGATAGCACATCAGAAGCAGTGATGATGACGCTCACAGTGTGACGTTGAGCCAGAGCCTGTTTAACACTGCAAAGAGGCGGAGTCGTTACTGAGGTAGTAAGCTTGGTTAGAGTGAAAGAAAACGTGTTTCTAGTGTCCTAAACGGCAGCGCTAATCCTTTACTTGGTTCACTTCATCCCTCATCTGAAACCGAATCATTACAAATACACCAGCTGTTTGACATTGTGCTCTTTACCTGTGCCCTCTCTACACCTGCTACCATTACTAACACATTCTCTCTAAGAACCATATCATACGTCTTGTTAGTGATTCATTCATTATGTCTCTATTACAGCATAACTGCATTTTTCCCAAGCATAATGCCTGTACACCTGCTTGCTTCCTGCATGTAATAGATATTATACATACTGTACTTCTGGTATACCTACCTCTAACCCTTACGCTGGACCTTACTAACTACCAGCTCTTAGCGTGCCCTCGTCTTTATGCTGATATACTAATATAAAGTTCTATTTCTTAGGCTCGCCAGCAAATTCCTTGATCAAATCCCAGCTCTTGTAAATACAAACTGGTTTAAATAACTTTTTGTATATCTCTCTGTGCTGTTTGTACAAAATGAAGCACATTTGGGTCACAGAGGTGATAATCTAAAATGTAAAGTACCCAGGAAGCATGGCATTTAAACTCCCTCAAATCATTTAAACACCAGTCACTTACAGCAAAACTTTAGAGTGTAATTTGACTTAAAGTAGCCCCCATAAATGAACAAATTTTCTGTTTGAGATGAACAAAATTCTGATCTGAATCTTGTGATATGAGTTTCCCGACTTCCACTCTAACCTTTGCCCCACTGGTTCAACCGGTGCCACCCCCCCTTCTCGTCTTCTCAGCGGTGCTTACGTCGGGTTCAGACGTGACAGGGGTTAGAGGTCAGGTTGACTCTGCTGTATCGGAGGCGGTGGGCGTCACGGCGGGTCATGTTGGTTTCTCTTCAGGCAAGGAGAAAGCCAGTCCCGCCAGCCGCCCCGCCCATTCTGACCCTCAGGCCCCAGACAGCGAGTCAATCATTGTTGCCATGGAGAGGGTCTCTGTGCTCTTTGACAGGTACATACTGCTACACTCTGACACACACACACACACACACCCATCTGCCATCATATAAAAAGCTTTTGTAGTTGGAAAGATGAAACTTGGAAACTTTATCAAAAATCTTTTATTCATTTATTACTTTTAAAAAAAAAGATCAGATTGTTGCAACAGTTTGACAATTTTTTGTAATTTATTTTGTTTCCAGTCTTCATTTGCTCTTCTTCTGCTGTTTCCTGTTTGTAGAATTAGGAAGGGTTTACCCAGTGAGGCTCGCGTGGTGTCCAGGATTCTGCCGCAGTTTCTGGATGACTTCTTTCCGCCACAGGACGTCATGAACAAGGTCATCGGAGAGTTCCTGTCTAATCAGCAGCCTTATCCACAATTCATGGCGACAGTCGTCTACAAGGTCAGCAGCAGGACACGAGTACATTCACATCAACAAAACGAGCAAAATGTTCACATTTTTTAAAAACTAAACTTGTACATCAGGCTTTTAGTTGTTTAATTTATTTCTTCGGTCACACAAGTGCTGCACTGTAACTGTTTTTCACGTCCCATTGTCCAATTACGACATCACGCTGGAACAAATGCAGTGAGTTGCTGTTATTCTCCTAAGAAAATGTAAATGAAGTTGGATCTCAGTGCAGTTGGTAACACTTGAATTAGAACTGTACTAGCGCAATGAGTCAAGGATGCATTATATTAAAAAAAGTTAACCTTTTATTATCTTGCATACGCATTCTTTATTTCAGATCTTTGTAAATTACAGACACGGATTTAAAAACCACTTCACAGTGGAATTTTAACAGAACGCCAACTTTTTAAAGAAATGTCCTATTCCTGTGCTTTCATATGCAGGTTTTCCAGACACTCCACGCTACAGGCCAGTCTTCTATGGTGCGAGACTGGGTGCTGCTGTCATTGTCCAACTTCACTCAGAGGACACCAGTGGCCATGGCCATGTGGAGCCTCTCCTGCTTCTTTGTGTCTGCTTCCACCTCCCAGTGGATCTCAGCACTGTATCCTTACATACCATGTAAAAGATCTCATTAGCAGGAGACTGGACGGGAGTGACTGGGTGGTAGAAACAGCAGCAGCAGCTCCTGACTGATTTCTCATTCAGGGGCTGCAGTGATTTGTAACAACATTTTACTTGAATTATTTGTAAGGTTTTAGTAAAAGAGTTTACTCTGTGAATTATGCATTGGGGGCAGGAAACAACATGGTCAGCAGTTTAATAGATTTAACCCTCCTAAAAATATTTAAAGGCACTTTAAGATTATAATTATATGTAGAACATTTTCACAATCGACAGAAACTCTTTCAGACAAGGAACCGAAGCTGATATACTCGAACAGTAATTTTACCTCGCATTAAAAATGCATTAGTCCAGACAAAAAATGTCAACGTGAGCTTTAGCTCGTGTTTTCTGCAACATTTAATTATAGTACTAGAATTATTTAAATGTTTATCTATTTTTTAATCTTTACTCATACAAGTCGTCCCATTGAGACTCTGTCTTATTTACAAGACAGATCTGTTAAATGTTTCTAAATTATATTATGAATTTTTTACCACTGGGCTTTCATATTAATGGCATAGATGTGTGAATGCAGCACAAGACAGCCGATGCTTGCAGACAGTGTGATCTGTTGTCCTTAACCCACCCGCTTTTAACCAGACTGCCACACGTGATCAGTCGAATGGGCTCCAGCGAAGTGGTGGATGTTAACCTGTTCTGCCTGGTGGCCATGGATTTCTACCGGCATCAGATTGACGAGGAGCTGGACCGCAGAGCTTTCCAGTCAGTATTTGAGACTGTGGCCTCGCCAGGCAGCCCTTATTACCAGCTGCTGGGCTGTCTGCAGTCAGTCCATCAGGATACGTCACTCTGAGGGCAACAGACAGAGAAGGGCGTGGAGGCACAGGGAGAAAAGTGGTTTCAAGTGAGGTGTGGTAGGGTGAGAAATTAGATCTCTATTTATAATTCCTGGATGAATTGTGACTAAGGGTAAGAACAGAATGTTTTATTAGAAAAGCTACTGTAGCTTCATCCCTTTCTGCCCTTTCAATGATAATGAGATAAGTAGAACCGCTGAACCCACGGCAACAAATTCAGTGGAACGTGAATTCAATATTAGGCTGTGTGTATAAATGTAAAAGGAGCAGTCTCTGAAGAGGAACAAGTGAAGATTGCCAACCCCCCCTCAGATGATTCCTTGAGACATGACTGCACCTTCAACACTTCCCTCTCAGCACCTTTTAAAACATTAAAGAAAAAGCCAATGAAGATGATCATGAAATAAAAATTTGGATTTGTTTATTTTCCTGGGGGGGAGGGGGGGCTTGTGGAGATTGAGTATTGTGGTGTTAGTAAAGTAAACAAAAATAGAAAAGTATTTAAAGTTCCGGTGCATCTATTTTTCAGTGAGTACTGTGCTTAAGGTCTGGTTAGGATGCTGACAATGGGCTGGCACATAAAAGTCAGTGAGTAGATTTCTTTATGTATTTAAGTTATTTGTGGCCCACACATCTGTTAAATAGAAAAACATTTTAGGTGGAAGAATGAGCACTAATAGCCATAGTGTTTTGGGTTTTTTTTTTTTTTGT